>ML097914.1:0-14605 GCA_003697995.1 Taxidea taxus jeffersonii
TTGACACACACACAGAGAGAGAGAATGAGCAGGGGGAGTGGCAGTCACAGTGAGAGGGAGAAGCAGGCTCCCTGCTCAATCGATGTGGGGCTGGATCCCAGGACACTGAGATCATGACCCAAACTTAACCGACTGAGCCTCCCAGGTGTCCCTAGAGAATTCACCTTTTAATTTGGCCTAAGGACATTCATGCTTGAGGACACACCGTGATATGAAAAGTGGTGGAGCAATGATGTCTTGCTTCAAAGGGAAGCGGAAGGATGAGTTGCTGCTACTTAAGACAAATGTCACATCCTAACTGGATAGTCACCAAACATTAGAACTGACATCCAGAAACCACAGTAATAAATCTTGCAATTCTTCTATTGTTTTCTTGCTCCCTCTGAAGTATATGAATAACAAATGATATGGGTTTAATTATTTGGTAAGACAAAGGGGTAGAAAAAATTGTCTTGAGCTGGTACAGTTTCTACATAATTGATTATATTTTGAGATTTGGGAGTGTACAGTAGGATTTAACTGGATTAATTTTGGACCTTTAATTTAACTCATCTGCTTGTGTTGATGGGTGGAGATTCCAACCTCTCATCATTCTTCCCTTCAGGCTCTAGTAGGGAACAGACCCAAAGAGTTATTGGGATCAAAACATTAGCTCATGAATGATGGCTCTGTGGTCCCCAAAATACAGGGCTTCTTGGGAAATCAGGATAAGAGAAAGTGGCTGAGTATGAGGTCATCGTAGCAGCATCCTATCAACATGTGCTCATCATTAGATTTTTTAAGTTGCTGGTGGGAAGATTGCCACAAAAAGAGACCCTGAGTTTTCTCACCTAAAAGCAGAAGATCATAGCCTCTTCACATACGGGGTTTTCAGGATATTCAGCTGCCTCAGGGACCAGAAGCATCAGCCTCTTACCTAGAAGACAGGGCCACATGTAGGTGAGCCTTCTGCTTGGAAGCAAGAGAGGAGGGCCACTGCAACAGTGCAGGTGGAAGAAGGTCCACATTGCATCTCCAACTCACCAACTCTGGTAAAAACACAACAAAAAAGAGAAAAAAATCAACAAATAAGAAGAAAAGAAGGTGCCAGAAAAATACCTCCATAGGTACCAAACTTTAATTAGTCAAGTGAGTGTTCCCTGCTCCCTTGATAAGAAACAAGTTAAAACACAAAGAGAGATGGCAAATGCTAACATCTCTCCCTGTGTCAGGAGGCAGTGGAGTTAAGTCCGTGACAAACCAACTGGAAAGTGCAGAAACATGGGAAGGGCAAACAACAATTATCCTTCAATGGACATGTGAATCTAGGGCCTACAGGAGCCTCCCAATAAGCTGAATTTCATTTTCCTAGTCACAGTAGAATTGTATAATAACAGTTGATGTTCCTTGTGCCAGATCATACGTTTATTGTCCTTCTCCATCATTCCCATTATGGCTCTATCTCATGCAAAAATCCTCAACCAGCAGATCAGAATCCACAGTTAGGCAAACAACGCACTGACACTCCTGATTCTCTGCTGGAACTCCCAGGGCAAGATGGCAGAGCAGGAAGAGACGATCCCCAGTGCCTTCCACGATTCACTCAAGCACACATTTTGTCAACCCTCAGCCTCCTGGAAACCTCAAGTATGTGAGACACATCAATATCTGATCATCTTTAATTAAAGAAAAGTTGGATACCGAATGTATTTATATAGTCACAGAGAAGCAGGGTACACACTCATACTTTATGGTAATGAGACTTTAGGTGATGGGGTATCTAATCCCTGCAGCCTGCAAATTTATATCAGAAATGGGTTACTCCATTATATAAAATAGACCTACATACTTTTTTTGTGGTCTGTTGCGGCAGAAAAACAAGTTGTTGGCCATCACCTTCTGTTCCAAACAGTGCCCATTTGTATGGATTCTAGCAAACAGCTTTTGCACTTGCTCTTTGGGTTCTCCTTAGCTATTTTAATGAACTCACAGAAGGTGTGAACTAGCAGAGATGGAAAGAATTTGGTCACACATTTATTCTTTCTGTCTTCTTTGGCTGGGGATTCTCATGTATATGAGAACAAGTTAGATTGGTTTTAGGATCTCCAGCAGGGTGAAGGAGATGGTTAGCCATCCACCAGAGACATATTCTGTTTCCAGTGGTGCGGACCAGTGACTGGAACAAATGGGAGGCCCAGCCAGAGGCTACATTTTCCAACTTGCCCATGCACTCCCACCAATCCACCTAAGACCATGTGACTAATTTCACTCATACAATGTAGGGGGAACTGATATATCACTTGGAAATTGGCGTGGTGTTGAAGCTGATGTGCCTTGTCTATCTTCTCCTTCCCATCTGCTGTATGGAAGTGAAGGGGTTTTGAGGCCCTAAAGGAAGGTGGAGCCACAAGATCAAAGGAGCCTGGTTCCTGTATATCTGCCAGTCCAGCACCAACATGTGAGTAAGTTAAATGAATGAGAACAAAGGTAGGCTATGAAGATCTTGCAGTTTGTTTTCTCTAACATAGAACTTCCCTCCCTTTCCTTTCCCTTTCCTTCCCTTCCCTTCCTTTCTCTACCCCCCTCCCCTCTCTTCTCCCTTTCCCTACCCTGCCCTGCCCTCCCTTCCCCTCCCTTCTCCTCCCCACCCCTCCCTACCCTCCCTTTCTCTCCCCTCCTCTTCTCTCCCCTTCCTTCCCTCCTTTCCCTTTCCTCTTTTCCTTTTTAGCATGGAGCATTTCTTTAATGACTATAGTCATCTAAGTTTGTTTGTGGAACAAAGTAATAGGTGCTCAATCAATGTTTTTGAATAGATGTTTTTGAATAAATGGATGAACAAATTTTCTTCCGATTGGAAACTTGTTTAATGAATCTGCACAAAAGGGAGCAGAAGATGGTTAATGAGAAAACTCACAGATGCTGCAAAGAAAGATTTTGTTGGAAAAGCAACATAAGAATTAAGCAGAATAAATAACTTCTGAATATTAAGAGACAGTGTTTCCAGATGGCACCCAGATCAGAAGTTATCTTTTATTTAACAATAATAATGGAACTCAAATTTTCTCTCCTACCACAGAAAAGAAAGAATGCAAGGCACCTGCAGCAGTCATTTTATAGTACTGGGAAGGGAGTTGCATTTGTTGCATGTGTGTAACTCCAGGAAGAAAAAAAAATCCTAAAAGAGGCAAAAATAGCTAGAGCTTCAGGGAAGGCATTCAGCTCCACTGCAAAAGATAGGTTGAGAACTCTCTGCAGTTGGTTGTGTTGGTAAGAGAGAGAAACCAGCCTGATGAGATCAGTAAAGCCGCTTCATAAGATGGACACTTTCTCACACCACCATCACACAGATTTCCTCAAAAGCCTGCTCCTATAGGCAACAGGGTCTTTGTACACGTTGTCATCTGTGCCCAACGAGTGGAAGGCAGAGGGCATTCCAGTTTCACTTGTGAGGCCTCTGTATTTCCACGGAAGTTTGCAGGCTCTGTTCTGTGAAGACTCTTCCATCCTTTGTCTCTTCCTCTTTTATGTGTCCATAGCACAATCATCCTGCTCTTATGGATCTAATCATATTGTTATAGTTTTCTATTTATATTTGGTTTTCCTCATGAGACTGAGTTCCTTGAACATGTAGGCTGAATTTGATTATTGTTATAGCCAAAGACATGGCACAGTATTAAATTTATAGGAGTTAAATTATCCTTCCAAGTGAGCTGATGAATAAATCAGAATTTGAGCACATATCTGAGAATATCTGAGTTTATCCTAATGTACAATAGAAGTTGTTTCCTTAAGCTAAAGGTGAATTATTCTGCAAAGTTTCAGTAAAGACTTTAGTTTGTTTTTATAAAACCATATAGTATTTCTTCATTTTCCTTTCTTGTAACTCTTAACTCAGGAATTAGAAAAATAATAATTTGAGTAAATCTTCTTTCCTATTCTCAATATTTTAATATTTGCTTTTTTAAAAAAGAATATTTTTTAGAAATTTTAGATTTACTGAATAACTGAGAAGAGAACAGTACAGTGAATTCCCTTATATCTCCATCCCCAGTTCCCCAGTTCCCTTCTTTTTTTTTTTTTAAAGATTTTATTTATTTATTTGACAGACAGAGATCACAAGTAGGCAGAGAGGAGGCAGAGAGAGAGAGGAGGAAGCAGACTCCCTGTAAGCAGAGAGTCCGATGTGGGGCTCGATCCCAGGACCCTGAGATCATGACCTGAGCCGAAGGCAGAGGCTTTAACCCACTGAGCCACCCAGGTGCCCCCCCCCAGTTCCCTTCTTATACACATCTTGCATTACTATTATACATTTGTTACAGTTAATGAACCAATACTGATAAGATTAACCAAAGACCATAGTTTATTCAGATTTCATTAGTTTTTTTTTCATTAGTTTTCATTTAATGTCCCTTTTCTGTTCCAGAATCCCATATATATGTATATATATAAAAACACATTATATGTATATGTATAAATATGTGTATGTATATGTACACATATGCATATATACACATATTATGTGTATGTATATTATATATATGTATGTATATACATATAATATGTGTATATATATATAAAACAGATATATCACATAATATATAGTTGTTATATCTGTATTTCTCTCTCTATATATAGATATATCACATGATATATAGTTGTTATATCTCCTTACATAATATATAGTTATTATATCTCCTTAGGCCCTTAGGCTTCTCTTGGTGTGTAACAGTTTTTCTGACTTTCTTTTTTTTTTTTTTTTTAATTACCTTGATAGTTCTGAGGAATACTGGTTAAGTATTTTGTAGGATGCCCCTCTACTGTAATTTGTCTCATGAATAGACTTGTATCATGGGTTTTGGGGAAGAAGAGCACAGAGGTAAATTGCCATTCCATCCTGACATATCAAGAGTATTTACTATCAGCCTGATGTATCATGTATCATGTCGATATTGTATCACGTATCATGTATCACGTATCATGTATCACTTCGATATTGACCTTGATCACGGGGCTGAGGTACTGTTTGTCAGGCTTCTCCACTGTAAGCTTATATTTTTCCCTCCTTTCCATACTGTCCTATTTGCAGTTACTACTGCAATTCACATTTAAGGAGTGGGGATTTGTGCTCCTCTTCTTTAAGGGCGGATTATCTATCTTCTGGGATAAATTATATGGAATTCTTCTGTATGAGAGGCATTTATTCTCTCTTACCTGTTTACTTATATAATTATTTAATTTATATCAATATGTACTCATGTATATTCATTTATACTTTGGGTTATATTACAATATGACTTTATTTATTTTATTGCTTAATTGTTTCAGCTTTGGACATTGGAATCTGTTTCAGTTAGCTCTTATGTCCATTTGACATAAATATATCAGTTGTGAAGTTTTATTTGTTTTTGAGCACTTGCTTACTTTCTGTCACTTCAAAATTCTTCAGTCTCCTCTTCTTTTATATTCCCTGTCCCAGTCCTTGAATGAGGTATTTCCCCAAGTAGTTCTGTTTTTTTTTTAATTGGATAATGGTATTAGAAACCAAGATTTAGGTACTCGGTCTGCTAATTCATAATGGGGTATAATTGCTTGTAGGCCCTTTCAGCTGACTTATCAAAGTGATGTATGTTGGAATGTTTTCCTAAGTGTCTACAAGCAATTTATATATATATATGTATATATATATGTATATCCTCCATCTGTGTCTATATGAAGTTAAACATGAGTTATTACTGATTTCTCCAGCATTAACCCATAACCACATTGATCATTCTAGCCTCTTTCCTTGCTTATCTGATATTTCCTATTCCAAAAACGAGAAACCTGCAATCATTCATAATACATTTACTTAATTTTTCCAATATACCTGTATAACAGTGTCAGAACCCATACTCTTATGGGAAATAACTTTATTAACTAGAGCACAGTGCTTGTGTGCAAATCCTTTTGTGTTTAGTCTTACTGCTTCTACTTATTTCCAAAAATACCTAGGTCAGCACATATTTCCCCTCATCTCCTTTAGTGAAATTGTTTCACACTTTTTAATGTAGTTAGACTTTTGGGGGGGGGTCTTAGTCTGCATTCTATGCTGATTCTCCTACCTCCTACATGATTTTTTAATTTGTAAATAGTAAGTTTCACTCACTATGCTATGCCATGGGTTTTGACAAACTCATAATGTCATGAATCCACTACTCACAGTATCATACAGAAAGTTTCACTGCCTCAAAATATCCCCTAGGCTTTGCTTATTTAAACCTCCCTTCTATTCTCAAACCCCTGACAACCATTAATCTTTTCACTGTCTCTAAAGTTTTCCCTTTTCAAAAAGTGTCACATAATTAGAATCATATATTGTGTGGACTGTTCAGACTGCTTTATTTCACTTAGCAATATGCATCTTAGATTTATCCATGTTTTTGCAGCTTGATGGCTCATTTCATTTTTTCCCTCTTTTGACAACTACTTCTTGCACGTTTACTATGTCATATGTATTGTAGTTAAGCATACATAGCATAAAATTTACCATTTTAGCAATTTTTAAGTATACAATTCAGTGGCATTAAGCACATTCACGTTGTTGCACAACCATCGTCACTATTTCCAGATCCTTTCCACCATCCCCAAATGAAACTGTGTACCCGTTACACAATATCTCCCCATTCTGCTTTCCCTCAGCCCAGAGTAACCCCTATTCTACTTTCTGTCTCGATGAATTTGTCTATTCTAGGAAACTCATATAAGTGAGACCATTCAATATTTGTCTTTTTATATCTAGCTTTTTTCACTTAGCATAATGTTTTCATGGACTGCCTCTGTTGTGGCATGTGTCAGAATTTCATTCATTTTTAAGGCTGAATAATATTCCATTGTATATATATGCCACATTTTGGGGTTTTTTTTGCTCATCTGTTGATGGAGTTTGGGTTGCTTTTACCTTTTTGGCTATTGTAAATAATACTATTATGAATATTGGTGCTCATTTAATTACTGAACAACATTTCATTATATGGTTGTTGTATCACATTTTATACATTCACCTACTGAAGGGCATTTTGGTTATTTCCAGGGATTGGAAATTATGGATGAAGCTGGTATAAACATTTGCATGCAGATTTTGTGTAAACATAAGTTTTCAAATAAGTTAAATGAATGCCTAGGACTTCAGTTGTTGTATCATATGGTAAGAATATGTTAGCTTTGTGAAAACTCCCAAACTGTCTTCCAAAGTGGCTGTACCATATGCATTTCCACCAGAAATAAATAAAATTTCTGTTGTTCTACAACCTTACCACTATTAATATTGTTAATATTTTGGATTTTTTTTATTTTTATTTTTTAAAGATTTTATTTATTTATTTGTCAGAGAGAGAGGGAGAGAGAGCGAATGAGCACAGGCAGACAGAGTGGCAGGCAGAGGCAGAGGGAGAAGCAGGCTCTCTGCCAAGCAAGGAGCCTGATGTGGGACTCGATTCCAGGACGCTGGGATCATGACCTGAGCCGAAGACAGCCGCTTAACCAACTGAGCCACCCAGGCGTCCCATATTTTGGATTTTAGACTTCCTAATTAATATGTAGTGGTATGCTATTGTTTTAATTTGCAATTCCTTAAGAATAAATGATGTTCAACATCTTTCATATACTTATTTGTCATCTATATGTGTTCTTTATTGAGGCTCAGATCTTTTGCCCACTTAAAAATTGAGTTGTTTCCTTATTAAGTTTTTGTTAACTTACTAAGTTTTTTTCTTCTTGTTAAGTTTTAAGAATTCTTTGTATCTGTTGTACATAACTCCTGTATCAGATATTTCTCCCTGCACTGTGGCTTGTTTCTTCAGTCTCTTTCACAGGGTAGATATTTCTAATTTTAATAAGGTTCAACTTACCAATTTTTCTTTCATGGTTCAGGTTTTTGATGTTGTATTTAAAAACTTATTGCAAATCTAAGGTCAACTAGATTTTTGCCTATGTTTTCTTCCAGAAGTTTTATAGTTCGCAGTTTACTTTAAAATCTATGATCCGTTTTGAGTTAATTTTTGTGAAGGATGAAAAACCTGTCTAGATTAGTTTTTCCTTTGCACACGAATGTGCACTTTTTCCTGTAACATTTATTTTTCAATGGGTATTTTTCAGTGGGTAAATTATTCTTTACCCACTGAATTGTCTTTACTTCTTTGTCAAAATTCAGTTTACTTTATGTAGGTCTATTTCTTGGCTCTCTGTTCAGTCCCACTGATTTATGTGTCTGTTCTTTTAACAATACTATGCTGCATTGATTGTTATAGCTTTTTAGTAAGTCTTGAAGTTATATATCTGTCCTCATATCTCCTCCTCCCTTCCTTTCCCCCACTCATAGCCCTTCTTCTTCTTCTGAATTGTGTTTCTGTTCTCAGTGTTTTGCCTTTCTTATAAACCTTAGAATCAGTTTCTCCATATCTACAGAACAGTTTGCTATGAGTTTGGTTGGAATTTCATTGAATCTGTAGATCAAGTTGGGAAAAACTGACGTCTTAACAATATTGAGTCTTTCAGTCCATAAACATGATATACCTCTCCATTTAGTTAGGTTTTCTTTGAGTTCTTTGTTCTTTATATGTTTCTTTGTTCTGAAGTCTGCTTGTCTGAAATTAATATAGCTATTCCAGTTTTGATTAGTATTAACATTAGTATTAGCATGATTAGTTTACCTTTATCAACCCCCTATCTATGTCTTTATATTTAAAGTGGATTTCTTGTGGACAAATTTATAGCTGGCTGTATCTACTCTGAAAATCTCTGACTTAAGTAGCATTTAGAGCATTCAATTTCTCCCCCTATTTGACC
This sequence comes from Taxidea taxus jeffersonii, assembly GCA_003697995.1. NCBI lineage: Eukaryota > Metazoa > Chordata > Mammalia > Carnivora > Mustelidae > Taxidea > Taxidea taxus. The sequence continues at coordinate 8,803 of ML097914.1, forward strand.
CATTGCCCCACCCACCTCTCTTCTAGCAACCACCAGACTGTTCTCTGTATAAGAGTCTGTTTGCTTTGTTTGTTCATTTACTTTTTTTCTTAAATTCCACATGTAAGTGATATTATTTGATATTTGGTCTTTCTCTGTCTGACCTATTTCACTTAGCATAATATGCTCCAGATCTATCTATGTTGTTGCAAATGGCAAGATTACATTCTTTTAGAATCACATTTAAAGTGATTATTGATATATTTTGAATAATGTGTACTGTGTTCAAACCGGTTTGTTTGTTGCATTCATTCTCTATTTCTTTTTTTCCCCTTCTTTTTCTGCCTCCCCTGGTTTTAATAAACATTTTATATGATTTCATTTTCTCTCTTCCCTTACGGTATGGATTTTTAAAATATTCTTTTTAAAACGTTTTAGTGGTTCCGCTAGTTTGCTATACACATTTATAATTAATCTTTTAGATAACACTATACTGCTTCTCAGAGCAGTATATTCTCAATCCTCAATTCTTCCCTTCTGTCCCTTACAAAATTGTTATCACTGATTTCACTTATTCATGTGCTATTATCATACAGTATATTGTTAAATATTATTACTTTGAACAAACATCTTTTTTCAATTAATAGTAAAAAAGATAAAGGATTTATATTTTATCTAAATTTATTTTCTTTGATACTTTTTAAAAAACATAGATCTAAGTTTCTGACTTACATCACTTGCTCTTCTCTGAAGAACTTCTGATGATAAATTGTGTCAGTTTTAAAATTTTTAAAAATCTTCATCTCCTTCTTTTAATTTAAATTTTACTTAGTTAATATACATTGCAATATTGGTTTCTGGAGTAGAATTCAGTGATTCATCACATACATACAACACCTGGTGCTCATCACAAGTGTCCTCTTTAAGACCCATCACCCATTTAGCCAATCCCCCATCCACATCCGTCCATAAATCCTCAGTTTGTTCTTTATCATTAAGAGTCTCTCTCTTTTTTTAAAGATTTTATTTATTTGACAGACAGAGATCACAAGTAGGCAGAGAAGCAGGCAGAGACAGGAAGGGAAGCAGGCTCCCTGCTGAGCAGAAAGCCCCATGCGGGGCTCGATCCTAGGACCCTGGGATCATGACCTGAGCCGAAGGCAGAGGCTTTAGCCCACTGAGCCACCCAGGTGCCCTTCTTTAAGAGTCTCTTATGGCTTGTTTCCCTCTCTCCTTTTTTCTCTTTTCCCCTTCCATTCTGTTTATCTGTTTTCTTTCTTTAATTCCACATATGAGTGAAATCATATGGTATTTGTCTTTCTCTGACTGCCTTATTTCACTTAGCATAATACACTCTAGCTCCATCCATTTCATTGTAAATGGCAATATTTCATGTTTTCAATGGCTGAGTGTGTGTGTGTGTGTGTGTGTGTGTGTGTGTGTGTGTGTTTATCGCTATATATATATACCACATCTTCTTGATCCATTCATCAGTCAATGGGCCTCTGGGCTTTCTCCATAGTTTGGCTATTGTTGAGAATGCTGCTATAAACATCTAGGTGCATGTACCCCTTTGAATCTGTTATTTTTGTAACCTTTGGGTAAATATTTAGTAGTACAATTGCTGGATTGTAGGATAGTTATATATTTAACTTTTTGAGGAACCTTCGAACTGTTCTCCAGAGTGGCTCCAACCAGTTTTCATTCCCAACAGTGCAAGAAGGTTCCCTTTTCTTTGCATCCTTGCCAAAACTGTTGTTTCTTGTGTTTTTAATTTTAGCCATTCTGACAGGTGAGGTGATATCTCATCCTGGTTTTGATTTGTATTTCCCCAATGGTGAGTGATGTTGAGCATCTCTTCAAGTGTCTGCAAGCCATCTGGATGTCTTCTTCAGAAAAGTGTCTAATCATGTCTTCCTCCCATTTCTTAACTACATTATTTGTTTTCTGGATGTTGGGTTTAATAAATTCTTTATAGAATTTGGATACTAACTCTTTATCAGATATGTCATTTGCATTTGGAAACTTCTCCCATTCTGTAGGCTGCCTTTTACTTTTGTTGGTTATTTCTTTCACAGTGCAGAAATTTTTTATCTTGATGAAGTTCTAATAGTTCATTTTGCTTTTCTTTCTCTAGCCTCCAGCTACACGTCTAATAAGGCTGAGGTCAAAGAGGTTTCTGCCTGTATTCTCCTCTTGGATTTTGATGGGTTTCTTTCTCACATTTAGGCTTTTCATCCATTTTGAATTTATTTGTGTGTATGGTATAAGAAAGTGGTTGTTTCATTCTTCTATATGTGGCTTTCCAGTTTCCCCAACACCAGTTGTTGAAATGACTATCTTTCTTCCCTTGGATATTCTTTCCTGCTTTGTTGAAGATTAATTGACCATAGAGTTGAGGGTCCATTTCTGGGTTCTCTATTTTGTTCTCTTGATCCTAGTGTCTGTTTTTGTGCCAGTACCATACTGTCTTGATGACAGCTTTGTAATATAGCTTATAATCTGAAATTGTGATACCTTTAGTTTCATTTTCATTTTTAGAATTGCTTTGGCTACTTGGGATCTTTTGTGGTCCCATACAAATTTTAGGATTGTTTGTTCTAACACTGTGAAAAATACTGGTGGTATTTTGATAGGGATTACATTAAATGTATAGATTGCTTTGGGTAGTATAGACATTTTAATAATGTTTGTTCTTCTAATCCATGAGCATGGAATGTTTTTCCATTTCCTTATGTCCTCTTGAATTTCTTTCATAAGTGTTCTATAGTTTCCAGAGCACAGATCCTTTACCTCTTTAGTTAGCTTTATTCCTTGGTACCTTATTGTTTTTGGTGCAGTTGCAAATGAGACTGATTTCTTGATTTCTTTTATGCTGCTTTGTTATTGGTGTGTAGAAACGCAGCAGATTTCTGCACATTGATTTTATATCCCACAAACTTCACTAAGTTCATGAATTAGGGTTTTTTTTTTTTTTGGTGGAGTCTTTTGGGTTTTCTACATAGAGTATCATGTCATCTTCACATAGTGAAAGTTTGACTTCTTCGCCAATTTGGATGACTTTTATTTATTTTTGTTGTTTGATTGCTGAGGCCAGGAATTCCAGGACAATGTTAAATAGTAATGGTAAGAGTGGACATCCTTGGCTTATTCCTGACAATAGAGGGAAGGCTCTCAATTCTTCCCCATTGAGGATGATATAGCTGTGGGTCTTTTGTAAATGGCCTTTATGATGTTGAGGTGTGTTTCATCTATCCCTTCTATGTTGAGGGTTTTTATCAAGAAGGGATGGTGTATTTTGTCAAATGCTTTTTCTGTATCTATTGACAGGATCATATGGTTCTTATCCTTCCTTTTATTAATATAGAGTATTACATCGATTGATTTATGAATATTGAACAATCCCTGCAGCTCAGACATAAATCCCACTAGACTTTGGTGAATAAGTCTTTCAATTTACTGTTGAATTTGATTTGCCATTATTTTATTAAGAATTTTCACATCCTGGGGTGCCTCAGTGGCTCAGTGGGTTGGGCCTCTGCCTTCAGCTGGGGTCATGATCTCAGGGTCCTGGGATTGAGCCGCGCATTGGGCTCTCTGCTCAGCAGGGAGTCCGCTTCCCCTTCTCTACCTGCCTCTCTGCCTACTTGTGATCTCTCTCTCTGTCAAATAAATAAATAAAATATTAAAAAAAAGAATTTTCATATCCATGTCGTCAGGGATATTGGCTGGTAATTCTGGTTTTTAGTGGGGTCTTTGTCTGGTTTTGGAATCAAGGTAATGCTGGTTTCACAGAATGAGTTTGAAAGTTTTCCTTCCATTTCTATTTTTTGAAACAGTTTGAGGAGAATAAGCATGAATTCTTCTTTAAATGTCTGGTAGAATTCCCCTGGAAATCCATCTGGTGCTGGCCTTTTGTTTCTTAGGAGATTTTGGATTACTGATTTAGCTTCTTTTCTTTTATTTTTTTTGAGAGGAAAAGAGACAGAAGGGGGAGGGGCAGAGGGACAGGAAAAGAGATATTCTTACATGGGTTCCATGCTCAATGCAGAGCCCAACACAGGACTCAATCTCACAAACCTGAGATCATGACCTGAGAAGTCAGACACTTAATGAGTCAACTAGGCACCTCTTTTTACTATTTCTTAAAAATTAATTCTGATTCAATTTCTTTGCTGGTTACAGGCCTGTTCAAATTTTCTATTTCTTCCTGTTATGGTTTTAGGGGTTTGTAGGTTTCTAGGAATTTGTCCCATTTCTTCCAGGTTGCCCAGTTTGTTGGCATATAAATTTTCAGACTATTCTTTTATAATTGTTTATATTTCTGTGGTGTTGGTTGTGATTTCTTTCATTCATGATTTTATCTATTTAGGTCCTTTCTTTTTTCTTTTTGGTAAGTCTGGCTAGGGGGTTATCAATGTTGCTTTTTCTTTCAAAGAACCAGCTCTTAGTTTCATTAATCCATTCTACTGGTTTTGTTTGTTTGTTTGTTTCTATACTACTTATTTCTGCTCCAATCTTTATTATTTCTCTTTCTTTTCTGGCTTTAGGTATAAGAGTTTCGTTAGGTATAAGAGTTGGTTGTGTATTTGCAATTTTTCTTGCTTCATGACGTAGGCCTGTATTGCAATATATTTCTCTCTTAGGACGCCTTTGTTGCATCCTAAAGGTTCTGGCTGTTGTGTTTTCATTTTTATTTGCTTCCTTGTATTTTTTTATTCTTCTTTAATTTCCTAGTTTAACCCATTCATTCTTTAGTATGATGTTCTTTAACCTCTATGTTTTTGTGGTCTGTCCAAATTTTTTCTTGTTATTGACTTCACGTATCATAGTGTTGTGGTCTGAAAATATGCATGGTATGATTTCAGTCTTTTTGCACTTGTTGAAGGCTGATTTGTGACCCAGTATGTGATCTATTCTGGAGAATATTCCATGTGCACTCAAAAAGAATGTATATTCTGCTGCTTTAGGATGAAATGTTTTGAATAAGTTCTGTTAATCTATCCAGTTCAGTGTATCATTGAAAGTCATAGTTTTCTTGTTGATTTTCTCTTTAGATGATCTGTCCATTGCTGTAAATGGGGTGTTATAAGTCCCTTATTACTATTATATTATTATCAATGGATTTCTTTATGTTTATTATTAATCAGTTTTTATATTTGGATGCTCCCAAATTGGGGGCATAAATATTTACAATTGTTAGACCTTCTTGATGGATAAACACTTAATTATGATATAATGCTCTTTTTCATCTGTTACACTCTTAATTTTAAAATCTAGTTTGCCTAATGTAACTATGGCTACTCCATCTTTCTTTTATACCCATTAACATGGTAGATGGTTCTCTATTCCCTCGCTCTTAATCTGTGGGTGTCTTTAGGTCTAAAATGAGTCTCTTGTAAGGAGTATATAGATGGATCTTATTTTTTTAAAGGTTTATTTATTTATTTGAGAGAGGGAGTGTGTGTGTGTGAGCACATGAAGGGGTAAAAGGAGAGGAGAGAGAAAATCTTTAAGTAGATTCCCTGCTAAGCAAAGCCCAATGTGGGGTTGATCCCAGGACCCTGAGATCATGACCTGAGCCAAAATCAAGGGTTGAATGCTTAACTGACTGAGTCACCCTGTATCCCTCTTATTGTTGTTGTTGTTGTTTTAATCCATTCTGATACCCTGTCTTTTAATTAGAATATTTGGTCCATTTACATTCAGAGTGATTATTGAAAGATATGAACTTAGTGTCATTTTGTTACCTGCAGACTTGGGTTTCTGGTAATGTTCTCTATCCTTTCTAGTCTTTGTTGCTTTTTGGTCTTTTTTTTTTTTT
>RCUC01109335.1:0-18459 GCA_003697995.1 Taxidea taxus jeffersonii
AGAGGATCCTGTGCAAAGCATCTTTTATCCCTAATCACAGACCCAATGCCTGTGTTGGGTAGATGGGGTGTTTCTAGGTGGTTTGCTCCTCCTAAAGCTTGCAGTGACCCTCTGGATGCTTTGGTTTACAGTTGGGACCCCTGATTGCCACAGGATGGCCCAATGGAATCAGCTACAACAGCTCGACACGCGGTACCTGGAGCAGCTTCATCAGCTGTATAGCGACAGCTTCCCGATGGAGCTGCGGCAGTTTCTGGCCGCTTGGATTGAGAGTCAGGATTGGTAAGTCCTTCTTGAGAAACTCCCCAGAGTGTCAAGTTTGGGTTTGAGTCAAGAGCCCTAACCTGTGCTAGCTTAACTTTGTGCTATTTCATCAAAAAACTTGAGGGTATATAGGTGATGGGCTGAAAGCGATCAGGAGATAAAGATGGGCTCTCAGTCTTGCAAAACGTGTTCTGTGTTAGAAGTGTGTGCAGGCAGCTGTCTCCTGGCACCCGCAACAGCAGCCTGCTTGGTAGTAGATGTTTCAAAGGCTGTTTTGGATATCTTTCTTTGGCAAGAGCCTCTGTGTGTTCTGACACTCCAGGGATGTGCTACGAATATATTTTATCTCAAGGAGAGTTCTCTCATGGGTAGAGATTTGGGTACGTAATTCTGATTCCCCTTTAATTAAAGGAAGGAGACACAGAGTTAAGAGAAACAGACTCATTCATAGAGATGATGGCCCAGAATTCCAAGGACTATTTCCTTCACTTTTTTCCCCCCTTCTTTTTTAGAGAGAGAGTGGGGGAAAGAGCAGAGGGAGAGGGACAGAGAGAATCTTTTTTTTTTTTTAAGATTTTATTTGGGGCGCCTGGGTGGCTCAGTGGGTTAAAGCTTCTGCCTTCAGCTCAGTTCATGAGCCCCACATTGGGCTCTCTGCTCAGCGGAGAGTCTGCTTCCTCCTCTCTCTCTCTCTCTGCCTATTTGTAATCTGTCTGTCAAATAAATAAATAAAATCTTAAAAAAAATTTTTTTTTTAAATCTTATTTATTTATTTGTCAGAGAGAGAGAGAGCACACAAACAGGCAGAGGCGGAGAGAGAAGCAGGCTCCCTGCCGAGCGAGGAGCGGGATGTGGGACTCGATCCCAGGAGCCTGGGATCATGACCTGAGCCGCAGCAGCTTAACTGACTGAGCCACCCAGGCGTCCCGACAAAGAATCTTAAGCAGGCTCCATGACGCTGGGATCATGACCCCAGCCGAAACCAAGAGTTGAATACTTAACCGACTGAGCCATGCAAGCACCCCTTTTCTCCTTCATGTTAATGTGTTCAGATCTACCTATTAATTTTCATTTAATTCAGGACTATGACCTAGTTTTTCTAGAATTTGGTGAGGGGCCAGGGAGGTAAGTCAGAGATGATGGAGATGGGCCATCCCGGCCTGGGTTTGCTTATTTGTTACTAATAATCTGACTGCAGAGCTGACTGAGAATTTAAAAAAGCAAAACAGCATATCTGTCCACTTCACTTGAGTATTTTATTTTATTTTTTTAAAGATTTTTAAAAAATTTATTTATTTGTCAGAGAGAGAGCACAAGTAGGCAGAGCAGCAGGCAGAGGCAGAGGGAGAAGCAGGCTCCCCGCTGAGCAAGGAGCCTCCCCCCCCCCCCCCCCCCCCCCATCATGACCCGAGCCCAAGGCAGCTGCTCAGCTGACTAAGCCACTCAGGCGCCCCCACTTGAGTATTTTATAAGTATAGACTATGGCAGTGGCTAATAGTGTCTGGAATAATTGTTAATAATCATTGAATTCATGATACTCTTGCTGCTGAGCAAGGTGAATCTAAAGTGAGGAGTGGGTTAAAGTATCAAGCTTGTCTTGTCTTTTTCCCACCTTGATGGTGATTTGTCCGCATGCGCGCACTTGTGTATATGTGTGTGGGTGTGTGTAGGTTTCAGAATCGTTCTGTATCCTGCTTCCTTTCCCTAGGGCATATGCAGCCAGCAAGGAATCACATGCAACTTTGGTGTTTCATAATCTCCTGGGTGAGATCGACCAGCAATACAGCCGTTTCCTGCAGGAGTCAAATGTTCTCTATCAGCACAATCTGCGGAGAATCAAGCAGTTCCTTCAGGTGGGATGAGAAACTGACCCTGCAGAGTAGGCTGTTAGCTTTCTGTCCAGGAAGCATTTCTTTCCTTATTTGCCTAGGTAATGAGATTCTATCTTGTACTTAAATCAAAGGAGAAATTACTAGCCCTTCCTCAAACCTCTGTATACCCACCCTTGGGCATCATTATCTGAAATCCACTTCTTTACTCCGCTGGAGTAATCACATAATTGTTACAGTAATCATCTTACATTAGTATCTTAACATGATCAGAACTAGTGGCTTCATAGGAAAATGACTTTTTTTTTTCCCCCAGAGAGGAAGGGGTAGAAGGGACAGAGGGAGAGAGAAAGAATCGTGGGTTGTTTTTTTTTAAAGATTTTGTTTATTCATTTGACAGAGATCACAAGTAGGCAGAGAGGCAGGCAGAGAGAGAGGAGGAAGCAGGCTCCCTGCTGAGCAGAGAGCCCGCCTCAACTCAGGGCTCGATCCCAGGACCCTGAGATCATGACCTGAGCCGAAGGCAGAGGCTTTTAACCCACTGAGCCACCAAGGCGCCCCAAAAGAAAGAATCTTAAGCAGGCTCCACACCCAGGGTGAGCCTGACTTGGGACTCCATATCATGACTCTGTGATCCTGACCTGAGCCAAAATCAAGAGTCAAACACCCAACTGACTGAGCCACCCAGACGCCCCAGATGATTTATTTTTAAATGTTAAATGTTGGACTATAATCAGATACTCTTGGACAAGGTCTGTCACCTCCTTAGGAGACCAGGATAACATATTGTCCAAAGACTTAGACTAGAGTGCCTTCTGTCACAGAAGTGACGGTCTTTTTTCTGTTCTCCCCTTCATCTTGCACTGGTCGCAGCCAGGCTCTGAGGCCCTCATGTTATTGTTTCATGTAGTAGGTATAATATTCTGGGTCCACAACTCCTTGGTCTACCGCTACTTTTCATTCTTTCTCTCCCCCTTATAGAGCAGATATCTGGAGAAGCCAATGGAGATTGCCCGGATTGTGGCCCGGTGCCTGTGGGAAGAGTCCCGCCTGCTCCAGACAGCAGCCACTGCAGCCCAGGTGAGACGTGGGAAGAAACAAAGCGCCATTGAAGATGCGCTTCCCTTCTTGTGTGCAGGGACGGGCTCCCTCTTACGCAGTCGTAATGGTGTGCAACGTCCTCCATGGGAAAAGGGGATGCGTGGGGTTTTTCTTTTCTTCCTTTCTTTTTTTTTTTTTTTTTAAATTCTATTATTTATTTATTTGACAGACAACGAGGGAGGAACACAGGTAGGGGGAGTGGGAGAGGGAGAAGCAGGCTTCCCACTGAGCAGAGAACCCATGCAGGGCTCGATCCCAGGACCGCAGGATCATGACCTGAGCTGAAGGCAGACACTTAACGACTGAGCCACCCAGGTGCCGCAAAAACCATATTTCTGTTGGACAACAAAATTTAGGGTCCATTCTAGGTAAAAAATGATAATTTCTAAACACAGTAAAGAATATTTGTCAGAGCCTTTTTAATTCAATAAAGAATATTTGCCCGAAACCAAGTGGAACAGTATGCACAATGGTAAAACACTAAATACTAGAATATTCTTATTAAAAATTGTTATAAAGGGCATCTGGGTGGCTCAGTCAGTTAAGTATATGAGTGTTGGTTTTTCTACTTGGGTCATGATCTCATGGGTCAAGAGATTGAGCCCAGCATTGGGCTCCCTGCTCCACAGGGAGTCTGCTTCAAGATTCTCTCCCTCTGCCCACACCCTCTCTCCGTGTCTCTGTCTCTCTCTCTCAAATAAATAAATCTTTTTAAAAAAGTTACAAGGGGTGCCAGGGTGGCTCAGTGGGTTAAGCCTCCGCCTTCGGCTCAGGTCGTGATCTCAGAGTCCTGGGATCGACCCCCACATTGGGCTCTCTGCTCAGCGGGGAGCCTGCTTCCCCTTCCCTCTCTGCCTGCTTGTGATCTCTGTCTGTCAAATAAATAAATAAAATCTTTAAAAAAAAAAGTTACAAGATTGAGGATGCCTGCTGCCATTGATATTTTTAGGAAGGATCCAATCAATACAATACGACAGAAAAAGGAATGGCGGTATAAATGTTGGAAAGCCAGAGACAAAACTGTCATTTTTTATAGATAGGTCTTCTATAAGATCCAAGAGAAAAAAAAAAAAAAACATTGGCACTAACAAGAGCTTATAAAGTTGACTGCATTCAAGATAAGTATTTTAAGAATCTTAGGTAGTTGGGATGCCTGGGTGGCTCAGTTGGTTAAGCGGCTGCCTTCAGCTCAGGTCATGATCCCAGCATCCTGGGATCGAGTCCCACATCGGGCTCCTTGCTCGGCGGGGAGCCTGCTTCTCCCTCTGTCTCTGCCTGTGCTTGCTTGCTCTCTCTCCCTCTCTCTCTGTCAAATAAATAAATAAAATCTTTAAAAAAAAAAAGAATCTTAGGTAGTTATATAATAGCAACAATAACCTGTTAGAAAATGTCAGGGAAGAAAAGATCTGATTCATAATAGTAAAAACACTTGTATACAATATGCATATATTATTGGTATATATGATAAAATGACTGGAAGGTTATATATTGACTCATCACAGTGGTTGGTTATAGGAGGCTTTTTTTACTTTCTCTGAGGGGAGTTTTATTTTCTTTACTATAATCAGAGACTTTTTTTTCTTCCCTGACCCCACTTTTTACTATTTATTTATTTTTAAAGATTGTATTTATTTTTGACAGAGAGAGAGAGTGAGAGAGAGGGAACACAAACAGGGGTTAGCTGGAGAGGGAGAAGCAGGCTTCCCACTGAGCAGGGAGCCGGATGTGGGGCTTGATCCCAGGACCCTGGGTTCATGACCTGGGCCAAAGGCAGACAAAGACTGAGCCAGGCAGGCACCCCTGGCCCCACTTCTTTAAAAAAAAAACAATTGTGCTAAAATACACACAACATAAAATCTACAATCTGAATCTTTATTTTTTAAGATTTTATTTATTTATTTGAGAGAGAGAATGAATTGGGGGGAGGGAGTGGCAGAGGGAGAGGAAGAGCAGACTCCCTGCTGATCAGGGAGCCTGATGCAGGGCTCGATCCCAGGACCCTGGGATCATGACCTGACCCAAAGGCGACGCTTAACCGACCAAACCACCCAGGCGCCCTCATCTGATATATTTTCATGTGTACACTTCATAGTGTTGGAGTTCAGTTACATCGTTGTGCAGCCATCTCCAGAACTCTTTTCATCTTACAATACTAAAATCTAGACCCATGAAACAACAGTTCTTTGTTCCCATCTCCCCGCAGCCCCCGGAAACCACTACTTTCCTTTCTGTCTCTCTGAATTTGGGACCTCATAGAAGTGGACTCCTACCCTGTATTTTTGTGCCTGGGTCACTTTCCTTACCATAATGCCTTACTGTTCATCCTTGTAGCACGTGTCAGAATTTGGTGCCTTTCAGAAGCTGAATGATGTTCCGCTGTACATAGACCACATTTTGTTTATGCATTCATCTGTTCAGGGACACTTGGATGGCGTCCGCCTTTTGACTATTGTGAATAATGCTGCTGTGAACAGAAGTGTACAGTTTTTTCTCTTACAAGACAAAGATGTAGCAGGAACAGAAAAAAAAGGACATCTAAGTCTAACTGAGGGAGTTGGGGAAGGTATCACAGAGAGAGAGAGATTGTGTTTGAGCCAACACTTAACGCTGATGACAAGTACACCAGGCTGATGAGGAGAGAGCACTCCAGGCAGAGAGAAGATCGTGTTCAGACGGGGAAACACGAACACATGTATTGTTGGGAGGAGCTGTGGAAAATTCCACACCTGGTTGGATAAGGAAAGGTCAAGGGCCATATTGTGAACATCTCTTTAGTTAGTCATGCCCAGCAGCTGGGCTTTGGAAAAGCAGTTTATCACAAGGGTCCAAGGGCCGGGCTGCCTGGGTTTGAGCCTCATAGCTTTGCCCCTTGCTGGATAACCTCAGGCTGTGGGAATGTGCCTCCACGGTAATGGTCATCGTACCTCACTTCATAGAATTACATTAACTCATGCCTGTAAGTGCTTAGAGCCTGCCACATACGTGCAAAGTAAACATGAACTGCTCTCTGCTGTTGCTGTCACGATCACGGTCACCATCATCATTGCCATCACCACTACCGTAAGAAATGAGAACCCACTGAAGGGCTTTTTTTTTTTTTTTTTAAGATTTTATTTATTTATTTGTTAGAGAGAGAGAGAGAGAGCACAGGCAGACAGAGGCAGAGGGAGAAGCAGGCTCCCTGCCGAGCAAGGAGCTGGATGTGGGACTCGATCCCAGGACGCTGGGATCATGACCTGAGCTGAAGGCAGCGGCTTAACCAACTGAGCCACCCAGGCGTCCCACCACTGAAGGGCTTTGTGAGCAGAGTACTGATGTGCTCAGATATGTATGAGGCGGAACTGATAACACTCACTGTTTGAGACACCAGAGACAGTCCAGCTTGCAGAGAGGCACTCTGCCTTGCATCACTGGAGTTCTCTGTTCTGGAGAACCTTTATGTGTCCATCCTGTCCCATAAGATAAAAATACTCGATTTAAGCCAGTTTGGGTAGAGGCTCCCAAATGTATCACAAAAGGCAAGGGAACACTGGGTTCCCTGCGGATGTTCCCAATCTTACAGATCCAGGGTTGGCAAACAGCGCCCATGGCCCCAGTCCAGCCTGCCATGCCATGTAAATGAAATTTTGGGGAACACAGCCACACTCGTTTACATACACATTGTCTCTGGTTGCTTTCGTGCTGTGGGGACAGAGCTGAGTCTTTACAGCAGAGACTGGATGACTCAGAAAGCCATCCCTTTATAAGGGAAAGTTTGCCACCCTTGACCTAGAACTACAAATTGGATACTTGATGCCTCAATGCAGGCCTTCCTGTTATTTTCTCTGTTTACATCATCTGGCATGTTCTTAAGTGTCTTTTATGGGTACAGCACCAGGAGCTAGGAAGACGAGTAGATGTGAGCCCTTCCAAGCAGGGCTCTCAGTCTGGTTGGGATGATAGATATACAAACACTCAAAGCGAGAGAAACAGAGGAAGATGTGAGTAATTTTGCCTACAGAATTTGAATAAGGTGTTAAAGAAGAGCAGACAGTTGCACTGAGTTTGAAGGTGAAGGAGTTCAGGTGTCCTTGGGTGGAAGCGCATGCCAGCCTGAGCCGGCGGTGTGTGGGGAGCGTGGTGTGTGTGGGGAAGAGTGGGTAGTTTGGGGTGACTGAAACACAGGCAGGGTCAGCTTCCCTTGCCATCAGATTGCCTGAGGCATTGGCATGTGCTGGGTGGAGATGTATATCCCTGCAAGCAGAGGGAGCCGGTAGGTTTTATGCTGGTCCTGGAGGTGGGCTTCTTTGCATGACAATGAACCATATCTGTTTCCCTTTAAGTGCAGTACCAATTTAGAAATAGACATGGCAGTCCAAAATAGTAAACTGTCAGCTGTATTGTTGATAAAACAAGACTGGAAAATGTGGTTTGGGCAGGTAACCGTTTGGGATTTCTGATGCCTGCCCCTGTGTTAGATCTGGGGGTGGTTTGCAGGACAATATATCCCCAGCCATCTGTATGGACCCCCTGAACACAGAGTGAGAGGCCTCTAGAACAGCTTCTAGAAACCAGGCCCTCACTCCTGCCTTGTGTGTGCCCCAGGAAGGCAGAGGTGGAAGAGAGAGGCACCAGCTAAACTGCTGGGTTCTTGGAAGATCTGTGCATGCAGTCTTTCTCCTAATCTCACCAATCAGATGAGTCCCTCCCACTGTGAAGAGAAGAAATAGGGGTGGAGGTTGCCTTCCCTGAATTTCTCGGGGAAGTTGGTGTTCTGTGGGCTTGGATGGGGACCGTTGGAAAGGGAGAGAGTGGGTCCCTATAGGATTGGCATGTTTGGGTCTACTTTGGAGACGCCTGGTATCAGTATAGAGGACAGATTGGAAATGAGAGACTAGAGGCAAAGAGATCAGTAGTTGGAGCTTGAGCTGAGCCAGTAGAACTAGAGATCTGTTTGTGAGATTATGGAGCCCAGAGCCAGGAGGATTTGGTGACTCAGTGTGCAATCTGTCTTTGAGACGGAGATTTGGAAAACTGGGACTATGACGTCTTTCCTCAGTTCTGTACCAATATGTACTGGCTTGATCACTGCAGCTTTTTTTTTTCCTTTTAAGATTTATTTAGGGGCATTTGGGCAGCTCATTCAGTTAAGTGTTGCTTTTGGCCCAGGTCATGATCCCAGGGTCCTGGGATCGAGCCCCATGTCAGGCTCCTTGTTCAGCGGGAAGTCTGCTTCTCCTTCTTTTTCTGCCCCTCCTCCCTGCTTATGTTCTCTCTCTTGCCCTCAAATAAATAAATAAAATCTTTAAAAAATAAAAAAGATTTATTTATTTGGGAGCAAGAGAGAGCAAGCACTTAAGCAGGGGGAGGGGCAGAGAGAGAGGGAGAGAATCTCTAGCACATTCCCCATTGAGCACAGACCCTAACATGGGGCTCAATCCGACGACCCCGAGATCATGACCTGAGCTGAAATCAAGAGATGGTTGCTTAATGGACTGAGCCACCCAGGCACCCCTATGTGGCCTTTGGGGGGGGGGGTCAGGTATCTTATTCCTTTTTTTTTTTTTTAGTTTTTATTGATTTACTCATTTTAAGTAATCTCTGTACCCAGTGTGAGGTTCAAAACCATGACCCTGAGGTCGAGAGCCACAAGCTCCTCCACCTAAGGCAGCCACGTGCCCCAGACATCCTACAACTTTGACGAAATGTACCATGTTCACGTTTCATGTGCTATTTGACCTTTTCAAGGTACATCTCGTGAGGTATTCTCTCTTTATAAATAACGCATTTATCCTCTGGGATGGTGGTTTTGTTTTGTTTTAAAGATTTTATTTTTCCATTTCACAGACAGAGATCACAAGTCAGACAGAGATCACAAATAGGCAGAGAGACAGGCAGAGAGAGAGGGGGAAGCAGGCTCCCAGCCGAGCAGAGAGCCCAATGCGGGGCTCAATTCCAGGACCCTGGGATCATGACCCGAGCTGAAGGCAGAGGCTTTAACCCACTGAGCCACCCAGGCACCCCTGGACGGTGGGTTTTTATTACGCCACCAAAATGTGTTGGATGCCAGCTACACTAAATGGGCATCCAAGATCTGCTGTCATAATTGTTCTGAAATTTTTTAAAAAGTTTTTTGTATTCATTCGAGAGAGAGCACATGGGAACAAACATAAGACAGCACAGGAGAGCACAAGCCAAGGAGAGGGGCAGCAGGAGAGGGAGAAGTCGGTTTCCCACTGAGCAGGGAGCCCAAGAGGGGGCTCGATCCCAAGACCCCGGGATCATGACCAGAGCCGAAGACAGATACTTAACCGAATGAGCCACCCAGGAGCCCCAGTTCTGAATTTCTTTTTTAACATACGTAACTTAGAATGAGGTTTTTGAAGGTAGGGACCATGTGGTCCCCTAGTGCAACAGAGAGTGGCTTTAGAGTTGGCCTAAGGTCAAGGCAAGGACACTGGCCAAACTTTGGGGGAGTGTCTTTGCACCATGCTGACGGCGCCCAGCTTTCGGCCTGTTTCCCTTCTCCCAGCAGCACCTCAGCCAAACAGGAAGGGTGGTGGGTGGGATGGGACTGGACAGCTCCCCATAGTTCCTGTTCACGTGTGTGTTGATATTGTTTTCTGGCAGCAAGGGGGCCAGGCCAACCACCCTACAGCCGCTGTGGTGACAGAGAAGCAGCAGATGCTAGAGCAGCACCTACAAGATGTTCGGAAGCGAGTACAGGTGAAGCAAGTCGTGGGCAGGAAGCCTTTCCTGGGGGACATTGCCTGTGGGTCCTGCGTGTGTCTTGTTTGAGGTTTTGGCTTCATTTTAATTCTCAGAAACTTTCTTTTCCCTCTTCCCAGGAAACTCTTGTTCACTTCTGCCTTTTTGTTTTGTTTTGGTGTGTTTTGTGTGTTGGTTTTAAACAGGATCTAGAACAGAAAATGAAAGTGGTTGAGAATCTCCAGGATGACTTTGATTTCAACTACAAAACCCTCAAGAGTCAAGGAGGCAAGTGACAGAGACATTAAAATCTGCTAGAGAAAGTGCGTCTGTTACCTGAGTCCTGGGACTCGTGTATCTGGCGCCTGCTCAGACTTGGGGGCCAGGGTGGAGGTGGTGCACAGAGGGGCTCTGGTGCTTCCGGGAGGGTGAAGGACACAAGTATTCCATCGAGTCAAGGGGGTTTTCCTTCATCCGCAGACATGCAGGATCTGAATGGAAACAACCAGTCTGTGACCAGGCAGAAGATGCAGCAGCTGGAGCAGATGCTCACAGCGCTGGACCAGATGCGACGGGTAAGAGCTCAGACCGTCTTCCCTGCCTGCACCATCTCCCCGACCTGGGCAGTCACGGCACTTCCTGGCAGAGCTTGCCTGGTTTCTAATGAGTTCCTTCTCTGGAATTGACTAAAGAGTGTGGTTAGAGACAGTCGGAGGAAATGTTTCCTGACTTTGTTTGGGTTTCCATCCAGAACATCGTGAGTGAGTTGGCGGGGCTGTTGTCCGCAATGGAGTATGTGCAGAAAACTCTTACAGACGAAGAGCTGGCTGACTGGAAGAGGCGGCAACAGATCGCATGCATTGGAGGCCCTCCGAACATCTGCCTAGATCGCCTAGAAAACTGGTAAAAGATGACAGAGGAGTGTTTCCTTCCTTTCTAGAACACTGTGCTAAAATTACAGTCCTAACTGCAGACTCAGGAGTGGACTGCATCTCACAGGTGCAGACTTTGATGGACCCAGATTAAGCCTACGGATGCCTGGGTGGCTCAGTAGGTTAAGCGTCTGCCTTCAGCTCAGGTCCTGATCCCAGGGTCCTGGGATCAAGCCCCACATTGGGCTCCCTGCCCAGTTGGGGGGGTCTGCTTCTCCCTCTCCCTCTCTGTCTACGCCTCTCCTGGCTTGTGTGCGCTCATACTCTATCTCAAATAAATAAATAAAATCTTAAAAAAAAACAAAAACTAGGGGCACCTGGGTGGCTCAGTGGGTTAAATCCTCTGCCTTCGGCTCAGGTCATGATCTCAGGGTCCTGGGATCGAGCCCCACATCGGGCTCTCTGCTCTGCAGGGAGCCTGCTTCCTCCTCTCTCTCTGCCTGCCTCTCTGCCTACTTGTGATCTGTCTGTCAAATAAATAAATAAAATCTTTAAAAAAAAAAACTAGTCAAGTCTAAGAGTTAAAATCTGAAATGTTTTACTTTATTTGGACAATTTTTTTAAAAGATTTTATTTATTTATTTGACAGAGACAGTGAGAGAGGGAATACAAGCAGGGGAAGTGGGAGAGGGAGAATCAGGTTTCCTGTGGAGCAGGGAACCTGATGTGGAGCTCAATAACCTTGATAACCTGACCCGAAGGCAGATGCTTAATGACTCAGCCACCAAGGCGCCCCTGGACAATTTTTTTCATAAAATTTTGTTTATGTTGCTATATCTTAAATACGTTTTTATTTATTTGAGAGAGAGAGAGCACACATGTGGAAGGAAGGGCAGAGGAGGAGGGAGAGAGAGAGTGAGAATCTGAAGCCAACTCCATGCTGAGTGCAGAACCCCATGCCTGAAAGTTCATGACCTGAGCCGAAACCAAGAGTCAGACACCCAGCTGACTAAGCCACCCAGGCACCCCCGTTTTATTTCATAATTTAAATAAAGCTTTTGGTTTTAACTATGTAGCACAGACCAAAGTTTGAATTTTAGTTATTCCAATAATCTTAAAATGACACATGCTTTTTTTTTATAAGGGAAAAAAGTTGATACACAGAAAATTAATAAAGAGAAGAAAAGTCTCTTAAAAACCAGGGACACCTGGGTGGCTCAGTTGGTTAAGCAGCTGCCTTCGGCTCAGGTCATGATCCCAGCGTCCTGGGATCGAGTCCCACATCGGGCTCCTTGCTCCGCAGGGAGCCTGCTTCTCCCTCTGCCTCTGCCTGCCTCTCTGTCTGCCTGTGCTCGCTCGCTCTCTAACAAATAAATAAATAAAATATTAAAAAAAAAAAAAAACAATCATTCAGGGGTGGGTGCCTGGGTGGCTCAGTGGGTTAAAGCCTCTGCCTTCAGCTCAGGTCATGATCCCAGGGTCCTGGGATCGAGCCCCGCCTCAGGGTCTCTGCTCAGCAGGGAGCCTGCTTCCCCCACTTCTCTCCCTGCCTGCCTCTCTGCCTACTTGTGATCTCTGTTAAATAAATAAATAAATAAATAAAATCTTTAAAAAAAATCACTCAGAGGTCCCTACACCTGAAATTTCAGTGGCCATCCCACTAGCCATATTTTATTGTACCAATGTACATAAAAATAGTCATCTCTAGGGGCGCCTGGGTGGCTCGGTCGGTTAAGCATCCAACTCTTGATTTTAGCTCAGGTCCTGATCTCAGAGTCATGAGATCAGGCCACATGTTGAGCTGTGTACTCAGTGCTGAGTTTGCTTCTCCCTCTCCCTCCGCCCCCCATCCCCAATGCATGCATGCTCTCTCTCTCAAATAATGCATTAATTAAATATGAAAAGAAAAAATGGTAGTCATTTCTACATTTTCACATCAGTGGGATCATTCTTTGTCTGCTCTTTCCCTGTCGTTCATGCAGCATGTCCTTAGTGAACATCCTTGATATGCAAGGCCCAACAGTACCCATGATGCACCAGCTTAAACTGTGAGAAACTTGACATAAAAGGGCACCCAGCAGGTGTAGAGCATGAACTGGAAATTGAGGATAGCCCTACGTGAGAAAGCCTGCTTGTTCGTATCCTCACTAACCCTGAATTTTGTTAATTCACTGAAAGCAGTTTTAAGGCTTTTTAAAAATATGTTCTTTTTTTTTTAGAGAGATTTTTATTTATTCATTTGAGAGAGAGCCTGAGCAGGGGGAGAGACAAAGGGAGAAGCAGATTCCCCTCTGACCTGAGCCGAAGACAGATGTAACTGACTGAGCCACCCAGGCATCCCACATTTTTTTCAAAGATTTTATTTATTTGAGAGAGAGAGAGAGAGGGAGGCAGAGGGGAAAGAACAGAGGGAGAGGGAGAAGCAGACCCCCTGCTCAGCAGGGAGTGCAGTGCAGAACTTGATCCCAAGACCCTGAGATCAGTACCGAGCCAAAGGTAGATGCTTAACTGACTGAGCCACCCAGGCCACCTTAAGTGCTTTCTGATTGGGGAACCAAAAATCTTAAGTTATGGGAATGGGAGAATATAAGTGCCAGAAGAGAGTCAGGGAGCCCAGAAATTCCAGCAGCTTTCCTGTTCCTACCTGCCCCTGCTACCCCCAACCTCCAGCACATCTACACCTTCTCTCTGAGGTCTTTTAGTCTTTATTAATCATGCACTTCCAACTCCTCCTGTCATGCATGGGGTCATGAAGGCCAGCAATGGTGAAGGGACGTGGCCAGGGTTGCACAGATAGTGGCAGAGCTAGCTCAAACCCATCTTCTTGGGCTAATTGCGTTTCCCCTGTCCCTACATTTTGGTACAAGGACAGGTTAGGATGAAGACAGCAAATGCCACATTTTATATTTCATATTCTTCATAATTCGAATGCTTGTTGGAATGCTTGTCACTTCTTCATGCTTCTTGGAAGTGTAAGTTGTTTGTTTGTTTTTTTTAAAGATTTTATTTATTAGAGAGAGCAAGAAAGCATGAGGAGAACATGAGCAGGGGGAGGGGCAGAGAGAGATGGAGGAGCAAGCTCCTGGCTGAGTAGGGAGCCCAATGCAGGATTTTGTCCTAGGACCCTGGGATCATGACCTGAGCCAAGGGCAGATGCTTACGACTGAGCTACCTAGATGCCCCTTCTGTGGGGTATAAATTTTAACACTTCTTCCTCTACGTCTAGCTCTCTTTTTGAAATGTTAAATTTTAGGAAGGGACTGTTTTTATTTTTTATTTTATTTTTTTTTAAGATTTTATTTATTTATTTGACAGACAGAGATCACAAGTAGGCAGAGAGGCAGGCAGAGAGAGAGAGAGAGAGGAGGAAGCAGGCTCCCTGCTGAGCAGAGAGCCCCATGTGGGGCTCAATCCCAGGACCCTGGGATCATGACCCGAGCCGAAGGCAGAGGCTTTAACCCACTGAGCCACCCAGGCGCCCCAGGAAGGGACTGTTTTTAAAAAACAAAATAGATTTCCCCTTTTCTTATTTTTATTTTTATTTTTTTAGTAAGCTCTATGCCCAGTGTGGGGCTTGAACTCATGGCTCGAGATTAGGAGTCACATGCTCTCCTAAGTCAGCCAGCCACCCCCCCCCACTTTTTCTTATTTAATACCACTGAATTATACACTTAAAATGATCAGTTTTATGTAATGTATATTTTACCACACACACACACAAATTTCCCTTTCTGATTTTAGGGGTCTGCATGGTGGTGTTTATATCTGTGGGAGTCCCTGCCTCTTCTCCAGCTCACTGGTGTGCACTCACTCAGGTAACTAATAGCTTTCTTATTTTATTGGCAGGATAACCTCATTAGCGGAATCTCAACTTCAGACCCGCCAACAAATTAAGAAACTAGAGGAGTTGCAGCAGAAAGTGTCCTACAAAGGGGATCCCATCGTACAGCACCGGCCAATGCTGGAGGAGAGGATTGTAGAGCTGTTTAGAAACTTAATGAAAAGGTAACTTAGAATTCTGGTTCCTTTCCCTCATCCTCTCTCTTCAGAGGCACAGGACAAAGACCGGTTCACGGAGAAGCATGTGCACTGCTGTCCCTCTCTTTGCCTTTCAGTGCCTTCGTGGTTGAGCGGCAGCCCTGCATGCCCATGCATCCTGACCGGCCATTAGTCATCAAGACTGGAGTCCAGTTCACTACCAAAGTCAGGTGGGCCCCACACTTTCTCTTTTGCTAGATATTTTATTGAGAGATGCTTTTAGGATGAGAGCAGAGTTGGTGAGCACGGTTGTCCTTTCCAGGCATCACAGGTGGTAGGATGGCGGGTATGGAATTTGTTGGCATAGTATCAGCTTGCTCTTGATTCTCCTGTCAAAACCCAAGGAATGGTTACCTCTTTTGGAGGTTACTGGGTTGTTTTCTGTCCTTGGAGCCTACTTTTCCCTAAGGATTTTAAGAGAATGAGTAAGGCTTTGAGATACAGAAGCTAAGAGGCCCTGGAGCAGATGGGTGGTGTGCCTTGTGGGGTGGGGGGGTGAGGGGGTGAGGGGGTGGTTGGGGTAGGGAGGAGGTAGAGGGCGGGAGGTGTGTGTGTGGCTTTCACACCTAAGTAAGAACAGGTATGTTGGGGTTTGCCCCATTTGCAGTGAAATTTCCCTCTTCAGAAACTTGGTGTTAGGTTTCAGGTTTAACAGAAAGAACACCAGCTGCAGAGCTCGTATTCCTGTAATACTTCTCATGAAACGACTTTTACTATTTTGTGAATCTCTCACAACTTTGTCCAAGTTCGAGGTTCTTAGGTTTTCTTTCAGTACCTCTAGGCCCGAAGAGGCGATACTCAGCATAAGGTCAAAGACACACTAGCAGGAAGAGGAGTTTGGGATTATGCTTTTTTCACCTTTTAGAAACGAAGGGTTGTGAATTTTATATTCCTCTAAGTAAGAGTTGCTTGGGGGGAGCCTACTGACTTTTTTTTTTTTAACTGGTATTTTTTTCTTTACTCAAAAATTTCTTTTTTTTCCCCTTTTTTGAAAAAGATTGCTGGTCAAGTTCCCTGAGTTAAATTATCAGCTTAAAATTAAAGTGTGCATTGACAAGTAAGTACTCTGTATCTTCACTCTTCTTTTTTCTTTTTTTCAAACGAGAAACAGAAATGAGAACTTAAGACAGATAATCATGTAATCATAGACTTTATCTCCATTCGGGGATCTTCATTTTTTGAAAAAAGTTTTCAAAAGTCTTGTAGTGCATTGTCATTTACATGCCTGAACAAAATCACAAAGTTGGTGATATAGATGTGACTTGCAATTGCTGTTGCGACCCTGGGTCCCCGTTTTTATTTAATTTTTTTACCTATAAATGTAATTTGTGCCTATCACATAAAACCCTGAATATATGGGAAAAATTGATGCTTTTTACTGTTCCACTCTTCACCACAAAGTGGAATATATACTTCTCAAAATTTAACTATACTTTTCAAAAATTAAAATGCACATACACCTTGAAGAGATTTGAAAAAAGAAAATTATCCTTCATTTTTGGTGACGTAAGTATCTGGAAATTACCATGAGAATGAATTGGAAGATCATTATTAATGAAATAAGGGACTTAAGGAAGGTGATAGGTTTAATAAATAAACAAAATTAATAACTTCAACCATACATGAGCATTAACCAGTCAGAAATTATAATAGAAAAAATGATTTCATAATAAGCAAAAAAGTAAAAAAAATTGGAATAAACTTAATAAATGTTTAAGGGCTCTTTGAAGAAAATTATGAAATTTTATGAGGAAGGGATATTGTAAAAAGTGATGAAATAATCGTATTCCTGGATTGCAGACTTTCATTATTGATGATTATTGATGATGAAGATACTGATTCTTCTCAGTTAATGTGACACCAAGAAAAATGCAAATAGAATTTCTTAAACTCTTGACTTAACTCTTCAAGTTGTAGCTTAGGTGAAAAAAATAAGCAAAGATAGTTTTTGTTTTTTAGATTTTATTTCTTTGAGAGAGAGAGAGGAAACATGAGCAGGGAGAGAGGTAGAGGGAGAGGGAGAAGCAGATTCCCCACTGAGCAGGGAGCCTGACACGGGGCTTGATCCCAGGACCCTGAGATGCTTAACTGACTGAGCCACCCAGGTACTCCACAAAATTGTTTTTTTAAAAAATTGATATATCTATTTATCTTCAGGGTAAAAAATCTTAACATAAAATTTACCATCTTACTCGTTTTTAAGTATATGGTGTTAAGTATGTTCACATCATTGTGTAACAGATCCCCAGAACTACTTCATCTTGCAACATGGAAACTACATCCATTGACAACAAGCCCCTGTTTCCCTATCCTCCCAGTCCCTGGCAACCACCACTTCACTTCTGAAAAAAAATTTTCAATGAATAAAAATAAGTGGGAGTGGTATGGGAAGATGCCTGGCCAGATACTAAAATGTAGTTTCAGCTACTAAATGAGTGTATTACTAGCGCAGGAATAAACTGATTGACCATCGAAACAAAATCTTGAATCCAGAAACAGACCTTCAAGTTTATATAAAGAATTAATACATGTTTAAAATGATACCTCAAATTGGTGAGTAAAGGATGGATTATTCAGGAAGGAGTTTTGGGAAGACTTGCCATTAGGATTTGGATGAGAAACTCAAGTTTTACTGTTTACTAACCATCATGTATCTGTATGTTTAAACTCATGTATCTTTTTTTTTTTTTAAGATTCTTATTTATTTATTTGACAGACAGAGATCACAAGTAGGCAGAGAGGCAGGCAGAGAGAGGGGAGGAAGCAGTGTCCCCACTGGGCAGAGAGCCCGATGCGGTGCTCGATCCCAGAACCCTGGGATCATGACCCGAGCCGAAGGCAGAGGCTTTAACCCACTGGGCCACCCAGGCGCCCCTTTTTTTTTAAAAGATTTTATTTACTTATTTGACAGACAAGAGATCACAAGTAGGCAGAGAGAGAGAGAGAGAGAGAGAGAAGGAAGCAGGCTCCCCAATGAGCAGAGAGCCCGATGTGGGGCTTGATCCCAGGACCCTGGGATCATGGCTGGAGCTGAAGGCAGAGGCTTTAACCCACTGTGCCACCCAGGCGCTCCAGTAAACTCATGTATCTTAAAAAGTGTAGGTGAATGTATATATAATATAATGATGGTAAAATCACAAAATGGTAAAACCACTTTGGAAAAGAACTTGGCAGTTTCGTACCAGTTAAACATGCACCTAAACTAGGAGCCTACTATTCCACTCCGAGGTATTAACCCAAAAGAAATGAGAGTATATATCCACACACAGGGCTGTACAGGAATGTCCATTAATTGGGGAACAAACAATTTGTGGCATATCTATAAGCACGCGCCACGGAACATCATAATTTATGGTCTATCTATGAATGGACTATTCACCAATAAAAAGGAATGAACTGCTGATACTTACAACACATAAGAAATCTCAGAATAATTACACTCCGTGGGACGCCTGGGTGGCTCAGAGGGTTAAGCCTCTGCCTTCGGCTCAGGTCATGATCTTGGGGTCCTGGGATTGAGTCCCA
Organism: Taxidea taxus jeffersonii; assembly: GCA_003697995.1. Taxonomy (NCBI): domain Eukaryota; kingdom Metazoa; phylum Chordata; class Mammalia; order Carnivora; family Mustelidae; genus Taxidea; species Taxidea taxus. The sequence goes on from RCUC01109335.1 coordinate 18,317, forward strand.
CTTCGAGTTCTCTGCTCAGCGGGGAGCCTGCTTCCCCACCCCCTCTCTCTGCCTGTCTCTCTGTGTCAAATAAATAAATAAAATCTTTAAAAAAATAATAATAATTATACTCCGTGAAAGAACCAAACCAAGAAAAAAAAAAA
>RCUC01109336.1:0-10898 GCA_003697995.1 Taxidea taxus jeffersonii
CCTCCTACTGGATCTGTCCTCCCTACGGACCCAGCTCTGACGGCCGGTGAATATGTTGCAGGAGTCGCTCGGAAGTCGGTTTTGGGTTTTCCTAATGATGGTTTTTCCTCTCCCCCGGAGGTGGAAGCAGCGCCCCCAACCTCCCTTCTCATTAAAGTGGCAGGCGTGAGGAGGGGTCGGGATCCGGAGGGCGGCTCCTGCAGCCCCGCCCCGGCCCTGCGTGGGAGGCGGGCCACAGCTGGGAGCCGGGTCTGGGCCCTGAGATGTTTCGTCGCAGAAGCTGTAATTACGGGTAATTTTCTAACTGCAACACAAAAATTAAAACCCAAACAACACCGGGAAGGGAGAAGCCACAGCAGCCGGTGAGCGCTAGAGCAGGGGTGGGAGTTCCCGCCCTGGCGGGAGGACCAAGGCCCCCAATCCAGGAATGCTGGGGGAGGGGGAAGCAAAGGCTCCCTCACATAGGGTAGGCTCCTTGAAGAGGCAGCAACCCCTTGGAGTTTCAGGTTCCTGTACTCCCAAGACGGATTAACCAGAGGCAGAAGTCCTCCAGTGGACGATGAGCCTGGGTTTGAATCCTGGCTGTGCAGGTCCGCTTGTGAGTCTCTGAGCAGGAAAGGACTGTGTACAGTCCTGGGACTGTGTGCAGAGCTGGGAAGAACCCAAACGAGAGAAGGGATCCAGCAGGACTGGGTGGAGGAGTCCCAGCCAAACCCACAGCACCCTCCCCTGCCCCCAGCACCTGTGTCCATTCTCCACAAGGCTTAGCCTGAGCCAGCAAGCTGCCCTGCTAGAAGTACTTTCTGTGGGCACCTGCGCCCACAAATTAAGCCCCTGCCCCTTCTTCCTGCACTTGAATTCCAGAGCCAAACCAATCATTAGAAATTGGTGTGCTCAGCCTGGGATCAGAACATCCCTGGGAAACCCATCCTGCAGCCTCATTGGAGAGGCAGCCTATCTTCTCCCCATGCTATAGAATGGGGAAACAGCCCTGAGAGGTACTGAGAGAGTCACATAGGTGACCCAGAGGCAGCACTTCACCCACTGTCATGCCTGCCCTGTCTGGGTCTGGGGTACTCACTCTGGGAAATTGGAGGCATTTTGTGGAAACCTCAGGCCTGGTGGGGAGGAGGAGGGAAGAGGGGAATGAAGGAGGGGAGAGGCTGTGGCAGCTACAGAGAAAGTTCTGCAGATAAAACTGAGGCTCAGCACAGGGAAGCAACTTGCCTGAAGACACACAGCAAAGAGTGGAGGACCAGGTCCCACGTTGGGGTGCGCTGGCAGCACCGCTCCCTTACCTCCCCTCTCCATAGCTCCAGTCTCTTCCTATGGTAGAGGAGAGTTTCCATGGCATCCTAAGGTCCCATTCTCTTTCTGGGAGGTAAAGGGGAGGGGTCTTTTCTTCTCCATTTAGGAGTCCCTTAGTGTAATAACAACATTGGGGAATGGATGCTTGCTAAGCACCAGAAATTGGGTATTTTTTGTCCATGATCTTGTTGTATGCATCCAGTTCAACCCCACCCCAGGGCATTTGCATGGCTGTTCTCCTTGCCTGGGACACCTTTCCTCCAGCCCTTTCCCGCAGCCTGCTTCTCTTCCTCCTTCAAGCCTCAGCTCCAGCAATGTCTTCTCAGAGAGGCCCTCCAACCTGGGTCACGTTGGATTTTCCTGAAAATGTTGATTTTGCACATTGATTTCCCATGTCGCCAGTAATCCATGAGGTCCACGAGGGCAGGGAATTGAAATGTTTTGTTCAGTGCTTAGAGCAATGCTTGGCACACAGCAGGAGCTTCATAAACACCTGTTGCTAAACAAATGAATTAAAAATTACCACTGTCCCCTCTTGTGCTGGGATCTGAGGCCACCAGTGTCCCCAGGGGTCTCAGCCTGATTGTGACACAACTGTCATTACCATCCTCCCATCATTACTGTCCTTCCTATAGCCAGAGCGGAGTCTGGAGGTCCAAAGGGCCAGGGACCAATTTTATGTTTCTGCCAAGGCCACTGGCACTTGCAGTCCTGAGTATGGCCACACGAGGACAGCAGAGACTCACAGCACCCACTCCTAAGGGCAGGACTCGCCCTGGTACCCCTTTGGAATAGCTCTTGAGACCTCAAGTTTCAGGCTTGAAATGTTGTCAGCTTCTCTTGACCTTGCCCATGCCCCCAAGTTGGGCTCCAAATATATGCTTACATTTTTACATGTTGAATTCTTTCATAGCAAAAAAGGAGAAAAATACAGGACCACCCAGTTCCCCTACGACCCTAAGAAACTTCCCGTTTTGAACTCTGACCTGTATATCTTTTGCCCCCCACTTTTATCTGCATTTTCTCCCCTCTGGCGGTGTTCTTTGATTAACCTTTTCAAAACCGTGAACCCCCCCGTCTTGCTCTCCAAATCCCCCCACACTCTCTTTAACTTTTTCTCCATGGAACTATTACTTCCTAACTGCTTTTAAATTTGATAATTTATGGCTCATGGTGCCCTCCCCAGTGGAACAGCAGCTCCTCAAGTTCACGAGTTTGGCTGCATTCAGTAGGCACTCAGTAAATATTTGAGGATGGAAAGAAATCTTACCAAAAATGAACAAATAAAGCCTAACAAATAAAGTACCTTCTTAGGCCGCAGCCGCAGAGAATCACTATCATGAACTCAAGTCCAAATCCATGTCTTTGGGAGTTACATGGAGATTCATTGGGTGCCTTGATATAGTTCTGCAGACACTCCCCCCGCCCCCCTGCCCAGGTAGATGGAGACAAATGCATCTTGTGTTTGAGCACAAAGATGTGTTGTGTGTGAGTGTAGCCTCACGGTCAGCCACACAGATTCTGGGCTGACCTTCAGTTGCTGTTGAGCCTTGGGCAAGCTACTCAAACAGGCCATGCCTCAGTCTCCCTGTCTGTAAAATGGGGGGAGGATCTTATCAATTCCAATGAACTGGTAATGACAGTTCCTATCTCAAGCGGTTATCCTGAAGATTACATCTCTCTTTTTTTAAGTTTTTTATTTATTTTAAATAATCTCTACACCCAACATGGGGCTTGAACTCATGACCCCAAAATCAAGAGTTGCATCCTCTGGGCGCCTGGGTAGCTCAGTCAATTGATTATGCCCTGCGCTCTTCATTTTGGCTCAGGTCCTGATCTCAGGGTCCTGGGGTTGGAGCTCTGCATTGTGCTCAGAGGAAAGTGTATATCAGGATTCTCTCTCCCTCTGCTCCTCCCCGCACAGCAAGCGGGAGCTCTCTCACTCTCTCTAAAATGAAAGGATAAATCTTTTTTTTTTAAAGATTATTTATTTATTTATTTGTCAGAGAGAGTGAGCACAGGCAGACAGAGAGGCAGGCAGAGGCAGAGGGAGAAGCAGGCTCCCTGCTGAGCAAGGAGCCCGATGTGAGACTCGATCCCAGGACGCTGGGCTCATGACCCGAGCCGAAGGCAGCTGCTTAACCAACTGAGCCACCCAGGCGTCCCTGAAAGGATAAATCTTAAAAAAAAAGTTGAGTGCTCTACCCACTGAGCCAGCCAGGTGTCCCTCCACCTATCTGAATTTGGGATCCCTGAGAAGCATGCCGGAAAAACTGAATCCGGGAGCTTAACTATTTGGGGAGGTCATTCCCCAGGGCACGAGGAGAGAGAAGGAGCCCTGCAGGGGGCACCAACCAGCACTCCCAGGGGGCCCTCCGAGCCACAGCCCAGAACCCGCCTCGGAGAGGTGCTGAGGCATTTCTAATCAGCTTGCCTTCCGTCCTGCGGTCGAGGGCTGTCCCCAGGAGAGCCCTGTGGGCCAGCAGCGTGGCCTCCCCTCGCCGGAGCAGCCCTCGGCTAAGCAGCAGCGAGCAGTGGATGGTGCTCCCTGACCCTGACCGCAGCCACCTCGGTGCCACGTTTTGTTTGCCGCCACCCCCCCCCCACCCCGCCCCTACTCTTTCTGCATCGTTGAAAATCCAGCTTTAACCTTCTGAATTTGATGTTGGTGCATCGATGGGCCCTCATGTACCCCTCCCCCTCCTCCATGGGACACTCAGCCTGCGTCTGAAGTTGCACATGTTTCCCGTGGTGTTCACATCTGCTACTCAGCCCTTTGCAGCTGCCCCACGGGGTGGTTTCCACTGTCCGGCTTTTACGAGGAGGAAGCGGAGGCGGAGAGAGATGAAGGCACCGGTCCTGGGTCACAAGGTGGTGAAGTGGCCAAGCCGACCTCAGGCATCGTTTGCTGGATGCACCCCTGATCCGCCGTCGCCAAGTCGGTGCACAGCCCAGGTTTGCCCCTAAGTCAGCTCTGCGGCCCCCGCTGAGCCCTGGGTTGTCATGCCTGCCCCTGGTCCTGATCTGCTGGCTCCAGATCCTCTGAGACACCTTAAGATCCCCAGGCCTCTGGGCGGCCTCCGCTGCTGGGTTGGGTGGCCTGGCACACTGCCCTCCACCCTCCCCCAGGTGAGACGGCCCCCTAAGGGCAGCCAGACCCCCAGGGGTGCTGGGGAAGGATGTCTGGCATTCAAAGGCTGCACTTTGAACACATGGAAATGGCAGGACAGCGGGCCCAGGGCTCCAGAGAAGGGGACAAGTGTGAAAGTCCAGGACCTGGATGGGAGGTGGATAGTGGGGGAGGGCAAACCCTTGATCCCACTTCAGCAGCCCAGTCTCCGGCATACTGGGGGCAGGGCCCAGGCTGAGGCCTTACCTCAGGTAAGTAGGTAAGTACATGTACCTACACAGGTAGGTACATGAGGGTCAGGGGGTGTGGAGCAAATACGGCTAAATTGAGGGGGCCATGGATTGGTGGCCCTGGATGTGGGTTATCCCCAGAAACCCTGTCTTTGTCTTTGTGGGAGGTCTCTGTGTTTTCCTGGCTATTTTGCGGGGTCTCTGAAGATCTCTAAAGGTTTCTGAGCACGCTGGTGTCCTGGGGATTCTGAGCTGTTCTAGGTATCTCTGGGGATTTCTGAAGGTCTCTAGGGGTCCCTAAGGATCTCTGGAAGTCTCTGTGCTGAGAGACTGGCCCTTCTTGGCCCTCAGGCTTTGTTTCAGACCCGGGGTTAAGGGCATGTCAGGCGAGGAGGAGGCAGAGTATGGAGATGTGCCCTCTGGAAGTTTCTGGTCCCCTCAGGCAGTGGAGCCTATAGCTGCCCTGCTTCCCATAGCCTGGCCACGCACGACCTGCTAGGGCAGCAGCAAAAGGCCCCAGGCCCCAGGCTCATCAGACGACTGGCATGCTCCAGAACCCAGGACCTCCCTACAATTTCCTTGAAATTCCTTCCTCCCTTCAATTTCCCTTGAAATTCGCCAGGAATTTCAAGACCCCCAAATCCCAGGACCTAGGCCTCCCAAACTTCAGACCCCTCTAAGTGTTCTAGACTCCAGGTCCTGCAGGCCCCCCACACCCACCCCCAGAACCCACTATCCCAGGCCCCAAGCCTGGGATTCCCCCTGCCTCCCCCGGCCCACACACACACACATAACCCCTGCGCCCGGCACTTCCTCATTTCCTCATTTCCTCCTATTCTAAGAGGCCTTAGCGCTGGTTGCTGCCTGCTCCACCCAGGGTGTCGGGTGCAGGGGGGACATCCACCCACACCCAGGCCTGAGGAGGGCTGCTGCCCCTACGTCCCTCTTATCCCAAAAGCCCGAGTGTCTTTATGTGTGCTTGTTGGCTGAATTCAGTGCTGTGATTAAAAAACCTAGGGGCTGGGGTGCCTGCGTGGCTCAGTGGGTTAAAGCCTCTGCCTTCGGCTCAGGTCATGATCCCAGGGTCCTGGGATCAAGCCCCACGTCGTCGGGCTCTCTGCTCAGCAGGAAGCCTGCTTCCTCCTCTCTCTGCCTGCCTCTCTGTCTACTTGTGATCTTTGTCTGTCAAAAAATAAATAAAATCCTTAAAAAAAAAACAAACCTAGGGGCTGATGTTCCCCCGGCTATCTGCTGCTACTAAGAGGGAACCATGAATATTCGTTTTTCCGGTTTCATCCAAGGTTTCTTTAGCCAATTGAAATCTAGGAGTTTGTTTTTTGGCCTTTTTTTTTTTTTTTAAAGATTTTATTTATTTGAGATAGAGAAAGAGCACAGAGGGAGACTAAAAGGGAGAAACAGATCAACTGGGGCTCCATCCCAGGACCCTGGGATCATGACCTGAGTTGAGGGCAGATGCTTAACTAACTGAGACACCCAGGTGGCCCTACATAAATAAAATCTTAAAAAAAAAAAAAATAAGGGACACCTGGGTGGCTCAGTCGGTTGAGAGGCTGCCTTCAGCTTGGGTCATGATCCCGGCATCCTGGGATCGAGTCCCGCATCGGGCTCCTTGCTCGGCAGGGAGCCTGCTTCTCTGCCTCTGCCTGCCACTCTGTCTGCCTGTGCTCACTCTCTCTGGCAAATAAATAAATAAATAATCTTGTAAAAAGAAAGAAAGAAAGAAAGAGAATTACCACCTTCCTTGCTTGCTTCTCACTTTTATTTTCCTCTGCATGGCTGCTTCTACCTGTCCCCTATTTTCCCAGTAGATCCTGCACGTCGCTGGTCTCTCCAACGGCTACAAGAAGCCCACGAGGACAAGGCTTTTTGTCTGTTTTGTGTGCCTGGCACACAGTAGGTGCTTCATAAAGGTCTGTGGAAAAAGATGAATGAGTCTTTCCTTTTTTTTTTTTAAGATTGTTTAACAAATTTATTTATTTGACAGAGATCACAAGTAGGCAAAGAGGCAGGCAGAGAGAGAGGAAGGGAAGCAAGGCTCCCCGCTGAGCAGAGAGCCCCAGGTGGGGCTCCATTCCAGGACCTTGAGATCATGACCCGAATCGAAGACAGAGGCTTAACCCACTGAGCCACCCAGATGCCCCAGCACTTCTTTTTCTTTAAAGATTTTATTTATTTGTTTGACAGACAGAGATCACAAGTAGGCAGAGAGGTAGGTGGAGAGAGAGGGGGGGAAGCAGGCTCCCTGCTGAGCAGAGAGCCCAGGACCACGTGGATCATGACTTGAGCCGAAGGCAGAAGCTTTAGCCCACTGAGCCACCCAGGCGCCCCAATGAGTCTTTCCTTATCAGTTCATAGAGCACTATCATTTTGTTTTTATGACTCTGAGACACGCTCCCCCCCCAGGATGGATGAGCCTGTTTTTCATCTACCCAACCCCTTAGGTTGCTTCCTCCTCCACCCCACCCCCCATAACAGCAATGTTACAGTGAATCATCTCTTAGCTGTGCTATCTTTTTGCCTTCCCTCTTTTTAAATGGTGCAAAGACACTTAACATAAAATTTACCATTTTAGCCATTTTATAGTGAACAATCCAGTGTTTCGCAAGTACCACCAACATCTAGTTCCAGAACACTTCTGTTGTCCCAACAGGAAACCCCCTCCCCAGGAGTGGGCCTGCCCCCGGCTCTTCCCCAGCCCCTGGCAACCACCAGTCCCGCTTTCTGTCCTCATGGATTTGCCTGTTCTGGGCGTTTCCTATCAGTGGAGTCACAGGCTAGGTGGTCTTTTGTGTCTGGCTTCTCTCCCTCAGGGTTGTTTTCGAAGTTCATCCATGATGTAGCGCGTGTGAGGGCTTCGTCCCTTTCTATGGCTGAGTAACATTACACTGTACATCCCTTCACTGCTGCCCTTGTCGCTTTGTAAACGTCAGTTATTCAGGAGTGTCCCAGAACTGGGCTGCTGGGTCAGCAGGCACAAGTGTTTGTAACTCTGGTGGCCTGTGTCACTGTGCCTTCCACCGGGACGGGGCCCCAGATGCTCCTGCAGCAGGGCCTGGGGCTGCCACTGTCCCCACAGCCCCTCCAGCACCAAACATTATCACACTTTGGAAGTTTTACCAATCTAAAGGGGAAAAACACACAGTACCTCCGAGTTGTGCTTTGTAATTTTTCTGTGAGGAGTCCGTACCTTTGGGTGTGTTGGATCAAAGATTTGCAGCTTTCTATAAAGTCTCAGTTCAAAACCTTTGGTGAATTCCTCTGAGCTCGAAGATGTAGAGGGGCAGAGTTTGAGGAGACGGGAAATCATGGGGTGGTGGACTTCCGCTTCCCACAGTCAGGGAGAAGGCTCTAGCATTTATCTCATTTTACAGATGTGGAAACTGAGGCACAGAGTGATTCAGGTTGCATCGTGAGTCAGGGTCCGGAATGGATTTGAACCTGGTGGGCCTGATGCCAGAACCCCCGTGAGGCTGAGACCCTCTCCAGGCCCTTAATCTCCTCCTTAATCTACTTTTGTTACTGCCCCTTAGGTCTGACTCAGGCCCCCCTCCTCCCCTGGGACTCTGGCTTCCTCCCCAGGTTCCCCATCTCTAGACACCAGGCTCACTCCAGAGGAATCTTACAACACAGTACCCTCCGCTGCTCACACATCTTCCTTGGCTCCCCATGGCCCTGGAAATAACATCCCAGCCCTCAGCCTGGCTTCTGAGGCCAGCACTGCCCACCCCCAGCCCAAACCACCAGCTCTTCCTCTTAGCCCGTCCACTCCAGCCGCTCAACTCCTAAACACACTATCCCCACTGGCCTGCTCTCTCAAGCTGCAGGGGCTTGGCTCCTGTTGTACTTCTGCCTGGAATCTTCCTTGCATTTGTTTCTGTCAGCTACTGTGTGACTCATCCTCCAAGCCCCAGACTCAACCGTCTCCTTCCCCAGGGCACCCTCCTCACAGCCCCCTCCAGCACAGAGGCATCCCTGTACCAGAACAGGAGCTCTGAGTCTGTGGGGCAGGATAGCAGCTTGGAGGGTCAAAGGCAAGTTTTAGGAATCCTCAGCAAAACCCCGCTCACGTATTGAAGCCCCAATTCTAATGCTTCCTCCTCCAGGAAGCGTCCCAGGACTCTGTCCCTCTCCCGGACCTGATCTGACTCCACTGGACAGGGTGTGTCTGGTCTGTGTCTAGCTCTGTCCGCTCCGAGGACTGGGTGCTCCAGCAGAGCCTGGCCATACAGAGGCCTTTTGGAAGTCCAGCCTGGGTGGTTGTAGAATGAACATTGCATGCATGGGCTGGGCGTCAACTGAACTGACACCAGGAAGCGAGTTGATGAGGTAGCAGTCGGTCGGCTGGGGTATTAATGGGGGACATTTAGTCACTGGGTTCCAGCAAAAGAGAAGCAGGTCGCCCCTCCCCCTCCCGTGAGAATCCTGGGCCTGAGGCCTTGCAGGGGGGCGGGTCTCAGTGTCTTCGTTCTTCCCCTCAGCATTGCACCCGGACACCAGTTCCTCTTCCCTGAGTCGCTGGGTGCAGATCCTGAGAACCCCGGACTACAGCGGATCCACGGAGGGTGCCGACCACTTGGGCCCCAGAGTCCAGGTGAGCCACCATGCAGCCCCTCCCGCCCCAGAGCCTTCCAGCACCGCCGAGGCAAAAGCGCGGCGGTGGGACCAGAACGATAGGACGGACGCGCTAGAACTGGGGTCCGGGAAGGGGCCTCAAGCCAGACTGGAGGGGGTTCCTTACGGCAGCCCTGTCCGACCCCAACCCGAGACTCCCAGCACTGCGCAGTTCTGTGAGAAACAATTAGCGCGGCCGCCTGCAGGCGGTTTCCGGGGCAACCGCTTATTTTGCATATGGTCCCGTCTTGGCCAATGAGGGCGCCTGAAATATTCGTGATGGGTGGTGGGGTTTGCGGGGGGGGGGGGGGGAAGGGGAGATTTAACCCGAAGGGACTCCATTGGGAGAAGGGGAGGGGGCCTGGGCCGGTCTTCCTGTTTTCCAGCACCGTCAGGCACCGTGATTACGTACCCATTCCCCAGAGGGGGCAACTGAGGCCAGAGGCCAGAGCCAACCAGAGGGGCGCCAAGCGAGGGCCTGAGTTTTACCATTTCAGAAGCAGCCTGGGCCACTCTGAGATGATAACACTAACTATCAGAATAATAATAAAACACAGGCAGTGAGGGTGAGGTGACCACAGGCTAAGATCCGGGTCTGGATTCTGGTGTCTCTGCCTAGGTTGCTTGAATGGGGGGCTCCCTGGCGTGGATGCTGTTGTTGCCACTGCTGCTGCAGGATCCAGGCAGCCAAGCATTTTTCTGCAACGTGTCCTCCAGGAACATGGACTGGAACACAGAGTTCAAAGACACATGCCTGAATTTCAGTGGCCAAGGCCTCAGACTGCCCCAGAACCAGTCTCTGCAGGCCAGGAGCCTGCTCCACCTTAGCCTGTCTGGGAATGGTCTTCGAGAGCTACCACCGCTCTTCTTTAAACTGCTGGGAAACCTAAGGGTCCTGGATGTGACTAACAACCCACTGGACCGCGTGGACGGGGAGCTGGCCCTGCGCTGTATGCTTGACCTGAAGGCTGACTGCAGCTGTGTCCTAGAATCCTGGCACCAGATCCGACGGGACAACTGCTCTGGCTGGCTACCTCTCCAGTGCCAGGACACAGCTACTGGTGGCTGGCACAATGTTTCCTCCTTCCTGGAGGCTGGCTGCCCCCCTGGCCTGTCCTTACCGGCCATCGGGGCACTGGTGGCCAGTGGAAGCCTGCTCCTGGGGCTCACCATTGCTGGCCTAGTGCTGGCCTGGAGACTCCAGGGCCGTGGGAGGATCAGTAACCGCGACCTGGACAAAACAAGGGCTGCTCAGGATGGTTCTCGGTCTGGCTCTGGCAAGCAGCCGAGATACAGTAGCCGGGGCCTCAGCCCTAAGCCCCCAGCAGCTGCCGTGCCCAGACCCTCCACCCCCGACTATGAGAATGTGTTCGTGGGCGAGCCAGCTGCCGGGCACCAGTGGGCCGAACATGGGTGAGTGATTCAGATCTGTCTGCAAGACTCTGGAACCAGATGGCCAGGGTTCAAATCCTGGTGCCACCTCTTGTAAGCTGTGTGATCCTGGGCCAGTCGATTTACCTCAGGGCCTCTGTTTTCTCATCTGTAAAATGGGGATAATAACAGCCCCCACCTAATAGAGTTGGGATAAGAATTAAGTG
>RCUC01109342.1:0-61317 GCA_003697995.1 Taxidea taxus jeffersonii
GCAATTTATTATTTAATATACATCGTCAATTAAGATGTAAAACACACATAAGTTACTTAGTGATTCTAAAAAGCCATGGAAGATTTACACTTTACTATCTTTTCTCTTCCTGTTCTTTGAGCTAATAAATTAAAATGTAATAAGAAATTGCTCTAATCCAATAGGAAGGAGAAACTCATTTTGTGTTTTGTGTAGGGGATGTTGCCTAAGGTTCTATAAAAACAGCCATTTCAAGCTAAACTTTTTGTGTTTGTGCACATTCAAGAACAAGAAACCTCAGTTTTCTTCCGGTTCTCAGAGTAGTTACCGGCACCTTAATTGTTTATGAAACCCTGAGAATTAGTTACACAAGTGGGTTCAGTTTATGAAAATTTATCATTTGTGCACTTAACAAGCTTATAAGTTATACTTAAAACACATTTTTTAAAAGTTTATGAATCATTATTTTCATGTTCCCAAACTAAATGTTTAATAATAAACCATTACCATATGCTGAGGTAAATATATGGTAAAGGTTATTAACCTTTTGAGGATTGATTTTTCTAATGGCAAAGTATGAATCACTTCCCTTGGATGGTTGAGAAAACTACTGTATAAAATAAAAATTGTCTGAATCTTGATGCCTGTCTCTGAAAACCACCCATGCTGCCTCTCACTAGCTCTTCCTTCCCAGCTAGTGGAGGGATGCTTGGAACCCTGGATGCACTGCCGGAGGAGTGGGACTACATGTTTTTCTCACTATCCCACAAGAAAAGAAACGCGGAAAGCAAAGAAAACAAAGGATGGGCACACTTTAGATAATGTTATAGCACCAAAGTCAAAATGCAGCTTTGTAGTGCCTCTGGTTTTCTATTTGCCTCTCGGCTCCAGATTCACCTTGTTTTCCTGCTCTCTGGAAATGAATATGGGTCCTTTAAATGGTTTCCTCTGAAAGTTGACACCGAAGCTTTATGAGAGGCTGCTGGAGAGACGTTTCAGGAGAACAAGTTTTTCTTCTTGGTTATGGAAGACTCACTCAGCCGGTTCCCGCTGCATTCGTGGCTTCTCCAGCCCCAGGCGTAGGCTGTGCTCACAGCATCTCGGGTGGTCAGTTTCCATAGGACAAGGCAGTCAGTAGCACTTGGCAGCCAGCAGCTTCCTACAGCCACCCTCCCTTCCTAGCCAGGGACTCTGCAGCTTAGTGCCTCACCCCTGTGGCATTTGTGGCATCTCTGCTGTCCAGCACCTAGAGTGCATGGTGGTCATTGGCACCCAAAAGCCAGTTTCTTGCCCCAGTATCCCCCATGTGGTTTTGCGGTTGGGTGCCCATTATGATGAGAGAGCTCTTCCTGAACCTATATGATAAAGAGGGAAACACAGTTCAAAGCAGAACTAAAAGATACAAAAAAAGAGTTTGCTGATAACAGCATCTGATGACCTGGATCTGGCCTCTAGCTGCAACTCTCAGAGGTTTTTCAGAAACATGAGACAGTAAATGCCCTAAGTTTGAGTTCGCTTCTGTTCCTTGACAATATAGCCTGTTATTGCAAGTGATTTGTTTACCTGAGGCCCTTAGGTCATAAAGGGCTAATTCACAATTTTCCTAGGCTAAAGTCCGGGAAAGTTTGGGCAAGTATCTGTTAAGCACTGACTGTGTACACAGCAGTCAATGCTAGATATGCAGATAGGCTTCTCCCATGCACTGGGAAAAATAGTGACTAGCAGATCCAGGCTTATATCCAACAGTTGAGTAAAACCGGCAGCAAGAGATCTCCTCTTTCCAAAAGATTCCAGAGAAGTTCTGAGGCTCATATTCATTAGATGGATTTGTGTTTTCACACTAGAGAAAAAGCATTAGAAGGATCAAATCTGAAAGTGTTTCAGTGACGGTTGATGTTATTATCAGAGCAGACACTTCTACTCTTTGATGTTCAGTAACAAAGTTATACTGCTCTGGGTCAGACAATCTTACTTAGAATATTTGGAAAAACACTTGCCAAAATGGCCAAACACACTTTTTGATGCTGCAGGATTTTTTTTTTTTAAACCCTTTTCCTATTGTTTCTTGCTCTTTTTCCAGTTGATAACAATTAGGAATATTGAAACAGAAATAAACTGTAAAAATTCACCTCTGACTTGAGACAGATCAAAAATGTGCAAGTGTAGCTGATTAAAGGTTAGAGTCTTGGGCTCCGCTCTGTCTCCCTAACGGCACCATTAGCATGCTGCCTACACTGGCATGTCTCACGTCACCTAATATGATTGATTAAAGGATACATTTTAGAATTTCACCACTGTCTTTGTTTTTATTTTTTATTTTCAAGACTGCTTGTCATCAGCCTCAGACCCGTGAGAGGTTTGTATAAAATATAAAAGCAAATTTTAAATGAAATACAATGTGTGACACAGTGACAAAAGCCAGAAAATTGTGCGTTCCTACGGACATGCCACTCTTCCTTCAGGTCTCTGCTTTGTTGTTTTCAGCTGGGAGAGTGACAGGCTGAACGGTCTGGTGTTTGTCAGTGGATGTCACAACCATGATATTTAAACATAGGCCTTTTTGTAGTTCTTTTCTTCCATCCAAAGTCTTTTTGGAAACATGCCAAATATGCATTTACTCAAATAAATACAAAAGGTCAAGTTTTCTCCTCTGCTTTCCCATTTAAAGCAAAATATTTTTTCTTTATTCACGGAAGTGTTAAGTTCATTATTTTTTATCATGCCGTAATATGTTGCTGGGTTACAATCCATTATAATGTCAGTTTTTGTCATCTAACCTGTTCTCTGGTGTTGAAATTTTCTCCTAGATGCCTCTTTCTATATGTCAAACTTAATTTTTTCCCTTTTTTTTTTTCTTGTGAACTTAGAATTCAAAACTCAGCACCTTTTATAAGTTTTAGACTTCTTTTTCTTGGTTTTGCTATGAGTGCTTTTGGAGAAGGAAACGTGTTTAGAGCAATGGTTACATGGCAATCAGATTAAATTAAAGCTATCTGTTATATAATCTTATTTTTAAAATGTATCACTTTACATAAATCTATCAAAAGATAGTTTCTTGGGGCACCTGGGTGGCTCAGTGGGTTAAGCCTCTGCCTTCGGCTCAGGTCATGATCTTAGGGTCCTGGGATTGAGCCCCGTGTCGGGCTCTCTGCTCAGCAGGGAGCCTGCTTCCCTTCCTCTCTCTGCCTGCCTCTCTGCCTACTTGTGATCTCTGTCTGTCAAATAAATGAATAAAATATTAAAAAAAAAAGATAGATTCTTGTAAACTTATTCTAAAATACTACTAATTTGTGTTACGGTATACTATAAGCAGCAAATTGTCAGAAGTATAGCTTCTAAATGATCCAATAATAAAACAACATATTTTGAGTGTTGCTTATTGATACTTTGTCTTAAGAGTTAACATTTGCTCTTTTTCTTGAAATGAACATTGCCTAATGTTACAAAACTAGAACCCATTTTTCAAATACTCTAAAATAAAATAACATCACTTGAAAGTGAACAGAATAGATCTAACCTGTTCCCATTCTCTTCTCTCATCAAAAGGTCACTTTGTTGACTGACCAGGTGCAGAACTTTTGACAAGGACACTGAGATTTCCCTAATTTCTAAGGGTATACAATTGACCCAATGAGTGCCTCACCTCAGAAGGCACTAAAAGAAGGATTTAAGCAGTACTTTCACTTGCTGGAACTTTTAAACATCTGGAAATAGTTAAAAATGTAAATATCTAACAAAATTGAGTTATAGTTGGTCTACAATTAGTTACACATTATTATTTAGATCATATTAATTTTTATCCAGATGTCTTCTATTGCCAAAAGGAACTGAAGATATTTGCAAAAATATATATGCTATTAAAATTATCAGGATAAAATATCATAATCCAAAAATGGAGATATTAAGATAGTAATATCAGGAAAAAAAGGGCCAAGAGCAGCTAGTATAAATTTTGCCAGCAAGGCAGAAAACAAAGCATAATATATTATATAATGATAATCCAACTAAAGGAAGTATAACCATTCAAAAGAGACAAACATGGGACGCCTGGGTGGCTCAGTTGGTTAAGCAGCTGCCTTCTGCTCAGGTCATGATCCCAGCGTCCTGGGACTGAGTCCCACATCGGGCTCTTTGCTCAGCGGGGAGCCTGCTTCTCCCTCTGCCTCTGCCTGCCATTCTGTCTGCCTGTGCTCGCTCCCACTCTCTTTCTGATAAATTTAAAAAATTTTGAAAAAAAAAAAAGAGAGAGAGACAAACATTTCCAAGTGCTAATCTCTAGATTGATTGTTTCAAAGCTTATAGAAGGAAAACTTAAATATATTACCATCTATAAAAGTTTTTTCAAAAATACCAGAAACCTATCACATGACCGGCTTTCACTTGTAACTATGGATGATAGCCAAGGAATAAATGTTAAGCCTTCTTCTTGTGAAAACATGTTTATGAAACACTAAGGTATAATTTTTAGGTAAATGATTTCAATTGAAAGGTAGGTCATACATAGAAAAGATCAAGGATAAAATGGCTTGTAGTTCAGTGGTTTCAAACTGTTCTGGGCCAAGCCCTAGAAATTCTATGCTGGCACCTCCAGTCTGAGCTAGTTGTGCTCCTAGAATTCCCTATTCTCCCCTTGTCCCCCATTTCAACAAAACCAGCTCCACTTTTATGCATTTTAGGCAAATGCATGAGATTGCATTTAAGGCACAGTTTTCAAACTAAATAGGAATTATCAAAATGGTTATTTTAGACTATTCAGATTGGACTTCAGGTAGCCTTTATTCATCCTGTTTTTCAATATTACTTAGTAATACTTATGACAACCCTAGAAGGAAGTCATTATTATAGCCATTTTACTGAAAAGAGAAAACTAAGACTTAAAGAAAAGGTATTCATGAGTGAAGAGGTCAGTTTCCTAAAAGGCCAGGGAATTGGGATTTTTAAACTATCAAGGAATATAAGTTTTGAAAAAGGACAGTAATCCAGAAGCTATGGTCTTCCTCAAAGATTTATTTATTTTATTTTAGAGAGAGACAGACAGACAGAGAAGGAGCAGAGGGAAAGGAAGAGGGAGAGAATCTCAAGCAGACTTCCTGCTGAGCATAGATAGAGCCTGAAGCAGGGCTCCACAAAGGGCTCGATGCCGGCCTCCATCCCATGACCCTGAGATCATGCCTGAGCAGAAATCAAGAGTCAGTCCCTTAACTGACAGAGCCACCTAGGTGTCCCAGAAGCTGTGATCATTTAAGAAAGGAGGAGAGTAAACCAGAGGCTGGTAAATTAAATAGCAGGAGTAGATAGTAGAATATGATAGGAAATTCATTACTGGGATTTCTCGGAAAGAGAGAGGCCCAAGGGTCTGGAAGTAGCAATAAGAAGCAAGAAGGATATCTAGTATCCCTCCCAGGCCTGGCACATGAGGTCTATGAAAGAAAACATGTCCTCAGGGGAGAACCAGGTGCCAGAACAAGAATAAGGGAACATTAAGAAAATAGGTTGGGGTATGTATGGGGTATTACATACCCCATAAATACAGAATTATGGTGATGACTACCCAAGAGTTCTGGAGGGCATGGAGGAAGTGTTTTAGGTATTAAGAGGAGATAGTAGATGAAGTTAGAAAGAGAGGCTCCTATAGAGCCATAGGAGCTTCTGGTGGTGGTTGACATAAACAGTGGGATATGAGCCAAGGTAAGATTTTTCTTGATGGTCCCATCAAAACTGTGAGTCTGTAAGAGCAGAAAAGAAGGGTCTGAAAAGACAGCCCAGATTATTAGGTCTTCCACTTGACCCCTGCCGACAGAGGCATGGACTCTATAAAAGGAGAGGTTTGTATTGAGTACCTGGGTTTACCTCTAAATTCTGCAAATGGGGTCCAAAGAAGCCCATTCTGACTCTGTACCCACTCCAGGATGTAGGTTTTTCCCATATTGCCAAGCAGTTCTTCAATACCAGCAGGATGTCCTACAATTCAACTCAATTCTGACACTATCTACCTGGAGATAGCATCAAATCCTCCAAGGTAAAGGGCTCAGTTTCACAAGACTCCCCCCCCCATACTCCATTACAGACACGAACTGCAACTCCAGATTACCACCTGTGCTTCTGACCTACTGCCTATAGATTGGAGGTTCCAATGACCCTCTCTCCTTGAGTTCAATTAATTTACTAGTGTGGCCCTAAAACTCAGAGAAACATATTACTAGATTAGCAGTTTATTATAAAAACTCAGAAACAGCCAGGTAGAACAGATGCAAAGATGAGGTATGGGGAAAGCATACAGATCTTGCATGCCCTGTCTAGGTGTGACACTCTCCCCAAATCTCCACATGTTCACTAACTCAGAAGTTCCCTGAATCCTTTACTTCTCATTTTCTATAGAGGCTTCATTACATAGGCACAGTTGATTAAATCATTGACGATTCTCCATGATTTAACCTCTAGCTCCCTCCCCTCTGGGAGATTAGGGAATGGGACTGAAGTTCCAACCTTCCAATCATATGGTTGGTTCCCTGGCAACAAGTCACCATCTTTAGGTTCTTTTTAAAAGTTACCTCCATTAACATAAATTCAGTTATGGTTAAAAGGGGTTTGTTAGGAATATCACAACACCTTTATTGCTCTCACCACTTAAGAAATTCCAAGGGTTTTAGAATATCTATGCCAAGGGCACCTGGGTGGCTCAGTAGGTTAAGCCTCTGCCTTCAGCTCAGGTCATGATCTCAGGGTCCTGAGATCGATTCCTGCATCGGGCTCTCTGCTCAGTGGGGAGCCTGCTTCCCCCTCCCTCTCTCTCTCTGCCTCTCTGCCTACTTGTGATCTCTCTCTGTCAAATAAATAAATAAAATCTTTAAAAAAAAGGATATCTATGCCAGAAATGAGTATGAAAAACAAATAAATATTTCGTATTGTAGATCACAGTATTACATACCCCAAGTGTATGGGGCTTCTATTTGACCCTTTCTGCAGAGGTATGGAGGGATGGAGTTTCTGTAGATAAATGAGTGTTTTCTCTTAAAAACTGCTAGTACAAACTGTTTTTGAGCTTACAAGTTATAGATCCAGCTGGCAAGAGAGACCATGTTAACCATATTTTGCTATTCCCTGGAAGCAGATTCTGATTGGTCCAGTTTGAGTCTGAGTCTAATTGTCTGTGATCTGGACCTGTA
Source organism: Taxidea taxus jeffersonii (assembly GCA_003697995.1). Lineage (NCBI taxonomy): Eukaryota > Metazoa > Chordata > Mammalia > Carnivora > Mustelidae > Taxidea > Taxidea taxus. Next base: position 7,146 of record RCUC01109342.1, read on the forward strand.
TGATTATGTCATATAAAATGGGCTACGAACAGTACACCAGTGTGATGAGGGGAGACAGACAAGGGAGTTTTTGTGCACTGGGAAGACTCCACAACAGGTGTCCACTAGGAGTATAATAAAAAGGTTTAAAAAGGGTTTAAAAAGACTTTCAGATTATAGGACCAGAATCTATCAACAGTAGGTGACAGAAATAAGTAATGTTAAATGGCAAGATTTCCATACACATTGCCCAGTGTACCCCCTGACTCCTACTTGATTAAGAGGTTTCTAGTTCTGAATGCTCAGGCTCTCGTCCTTCCACATTCTACAGGGAGGGATATTTTATTGCTAAAGAGCAATTTAGACTTTTGTGATACAGAAGTAGGAGAGGAGAGATTAGTGTGTGACACAGAGCTGCTGAAGGACTTTTTGAGGAAAGAAATACTTGGGTGTAACTGCATGGAGTGGAGGCAAAGTAGATGAGAAGGGGGGGAAATGGCATTTTAAAAAGCATTTATGTGCAGTGCTACACATTTCATTATGTTTAGTGACCAAAAGAAAACTATTGCAACCATTAGAAAAATACCTTTGACCAGTGAAGTGTGTTTTTGGACTCATAACACTACACTCAGGCTAGACCACATGGATCATGGCTTCAGTGAATCTCAATGAGTAGGGAGGGAAATTGGAGCTCCTGCAAATGAGGGCACTGTGCAATAACTGGACACCTAAGCAGAGACTTCTTGAACAGCTGGAGATATGGAATTAGAGTTCAAATAAGGGGTCAGTCCTGGAGTAATACATTTGGAATTTTTATAAATAGAGTTAAAAGTGAACCTTGAGACTGAATTAGTTATGCACATACAGAGGGAAAAACAGACTGTGAGGGGCCAAGCCTCATTTAAAAAAAAAAAAAAACTTAAAACTGCAAAGCATAGAAAAAGAAGACATAAAATGTAGAAATATTAAGAACTACAAAACTTATAATGAGAGAAGCCAGAAAAAAATATAATATTCTAGGAACAAGGACGAAGTCACATAAGAGTTTTAAAGAACTTAAGAATTGATGTAGTCCAGTCTCCTGCACTAAAAAGCATCCACTTAAGCATCTTTGGAAGATGTTCTTCTGGCATCAGGATGAAATTTTCCTGCCAGGGGAAGCCCATTTCAAAGGTAGTCATTCCATTGTTGAACCATGCAAGATACAGGGTTATATCTTGCATAGTCAGTGGGAACAATATTTTCCCCTAACAGAGAAAAATGATTCTTAAAGGAGACCCCCCAAAATATGTGTGTGTGTGTGTGTGTGTGTGTGTGTGTGTGTGTATTTTTTTCCTATGGTATTATAATTTCATTGTTGGGGGGTATGGGCAGTGATTAGAAAAAATGTCTTCAAGGTCACCTTGATGAAAAATAGTTGAGAAACATGGTTTATATTAATTTATGGTTAAAAAATCCCAGTGGTATAAAAGAACAAAATGGATGTTGCTATAAGTCCTTCTTGGAGAGCAAGGGATGTGATGCTAGTAGTTTCTGGGGTGTCTGCTTGCGCAGCTATTCTTGGACACAGGCTGACAAGGCTGTGCGGTTTTGTGGCTAGTCCCACTAAGGAATACTTCTTTGCTCGGGTGGAGAGAAACTGGGGAATCAAGGGCACTTACTATCTCACACTGGAAGTCTTACCCATCTCTTCTGCTCATATTTCACTGGCCAGAAAAAGACACAATCACTGTCTAAATTTAAGGGGACCAGGAAATAAATGGAGAGGAGCTGAATATGTGGTAAGCACCACAATGTCTGCCATAGAGTTGCCATACGGACCTGAAATCTATCTCTCTTTAAAGACCCCATAGAGGTCCTTGTTTTGCATCTTTGAACAACATATCATGACCTTATTCCTCTTCTACAAAAGAGAAAATGAATTCTCTCTAAATTCTTTTCACCATTTCTGCAATGAGAATATTATCAACACATTTATCAAACTGTCTTCCTCCTCAAGACTCTAAAATTTGTCAATAATTATCTTTTTAAAGCTATTAATGGGACCACAGTCCTTAGTAGGGTATGAGGCTGTGGCCTCAGATCTAAGTATGAATTCCTCAATGCAGTCAAATGTTTTTTATTTCACCACATCATTCTGTACACTGATGCTAAGCTTATGGTCAGTCAGAATCCAGAGCTATGTATTACACAGCCTGAAGCAAAGCAAGAAATTATATGTTTTATCAAAGATTAGAAGTTGGTAGATAAAATTTATAAATGTATTATCTAAATAATGCACTTCTAATAATAGACGTATTTATTTGTTTGATCTTTTGTGTAACAGAAGTTGAAAATAACAATAGCAAAGGCAATGGCTGTTCAAAGCCAGTTATAATTTATGATTTGAAATACCAGTTACATAAGCATTTACCTGGGTTTTTGTTGTTATGTTTCATTTTAGGTAAAAATGCCTTCATGGAGCTACCGAGGTTTGCCCCAACCACAATAGCTAATCAAGTACATAAAAATCAAGTGACTGAGTTTTTCAGCAGCTTTTATTCTCAAGATAGTGTCCCAAGTTTTCTCTTGATTTTAGTGACAATTATTTAGTGACAATTGTCCCTCCTGTCCCTTTTTGTACCTTTTTCCCACATAAAAATTTATCTTCTCATTTACTAGATTTACTAGAACAAAAAATATTTATGTGTGAGGCACTTTGCAACTATTAAGAATAAACTTTATGAATAAAATTTTCATCGTACAATAAAGTTTCTTATCTCCTTTCTGGCCTTCAAGGATGTTACATACTGAGAGAGACAGAGACAGAGAGGGTGGGGTGAGAAAGACAGGAACTGAATAACCCGGACAAGCATCAAAAGATTTGCAGAAGCAACTCATAGAATTTACATGGACTAGAATCACAGAAAAGAATCCACGAAAGGAGATTATATTTTTTTTTATATTTTATTTTTTATATAAATAATTTTATATATTATAAAGCCTTTAGCTTTATTTAAAAGAAAAAATATTGCTTGGAAAAGTATGCTGATTTAGGCAAGGAATTCCACATTATCCCACATTTGGGATATGTTATGAACAAAGGTAAAGTGGTAATGAGAAGAAGTTGCATAACTCAGGGGACAATGTGTAAAGAAACTCCACACCAAATCCAGAATTTGTGCTAAGAGAAACGGCAAATTTAAAAAGATGTTTGGGTCACAGGTTATGATCTCAGGGACATGAGATCAAGCCCACCATTGGCTCCCTGCTCAGCAAGGAGTCTGCTTGAGGTTCTCTGTCTCTGCACTCCACCCCCAATCACATGCTCACATTCTCTCTCTCTCTCTTTCTCTTTTTCTAAAATAAATAAATAAATAAATATATTTTTTAAAAAGATGTTTGAGTCATTTTATGCTAGCAAGACTTTGGAATTGATATCAAAGAGCCACTAAAGACTTCTGTGGTGAGCAGTGACATGATCAAAGGCAATTTTTTATAACAAATATTATGACAGCAGTATCTAAGATGGATTGGGATAGAGATACAATGACAACAGAGTGAGGGATTAGAAACTGAATGCAATTATCCAGTGTTATATGACAAGAGCCTGGACTGGGGACTGTAGGAGAGTAGTAGAAACAAAGATAAATATTTAGATACAGGCAAGATCAAAAAGGGATGACTAAGTTACTTTGTTAATTAACAGTATTATGGGAAAGAATAGAAAAGAGACTTCAAGTTAATATGGTTGCATAAGATGCTGAGTGAAGTACTCCCCTCCCATTTTAACCACTAAGAAGTGCCCCAGAACTGTAAAATTAAATCCTTAGATGAGCTGAACTAAAAGGTCAGAGTGGTAATAGGGAGGTGAATCTGAAGGCTTAACAAAAGAATTTTGTTAATTTGCCCTAGGAAGGTCACTGGGAGCTAGAATTGAACTTGTGATATGCAGCCTAGAATCAGAAAGGGCTGTCCTGTAGGTAAAACATACATAAGAAAACCTGCACACACCAGGCCCTAGGAAAGCACTAGACAAGAAAAGTGCTAGACTAGGAAAACAGGGAGACAGCCTGCCAACTTCCCAGAGCCATGGGTAGAAAATATTGATCTGTGGGAAATACAGAAAGCAGGACTGAGACACATACATGCATAGTCTGAATTAAAGCAAACCAAGCAAAACAGGAACCCTTTTCTAAGAAATTGGCTTAAAGACTATCTGGTACCAAAGAAAATCCTTTAGTGTATTTCCATACACATTTGCATATACAAATCACTCTGTAAGTTTTCTCATCTAACCCTTGCAGAAACTGCCAAAAGTGCTCACAGTGAAAGGGATCACTATGAAAGATAGCAGATGGAAAAAAAGAAACAACGAAAATTTATACCTGTGAAACAGAAGATAATAGATTTTCTTAAAAGGCAGAGTCAACAATAATTTGACAATCAAACTTAAGTAACTAGAAAAACAGCTAAAATTCCTATGGAAGCATATCTCATCTTTCTTACACCAGGAGAAAAAGCCTCAAAGCAAGAGAGAGCACAAAGAAAACTAAGAAAACGGAGAGCCAAAGAGGTATAACCTAAAATTCTATGCCTAAGTTCAGCTCAAGTCTGGCTGATCTCTGAACTACACATTCATGGAACAAACAGAAAGCAGCTTGCAACTAAGACTGAAGTGATATCTGCATTGTCAACCACTATAGGCATGAAAGTATGCAATTTGAGTTTAACCAAGTTAGTTGCCTACTAAAACAAAAACTTTGACATACTTGAAGAAAAAATAACAGAATCTAGAGTTTGCACAGTATAATATTCATAATCAATCATGATATTATATAAAATTATTCACCATATGAGAGAGTAGGACCCCTTTCCAAGGAAAAAGATAATCAAGAAATGTCAACTCAGGGATGACACAGAGGTTGGAATTATCAGGTAAGAACTGCAAGACAGCTATTATAATTTTGTTCACTGGGGTAAAGGAACATATTCTCCTAAGTGAAAAGGTAGGAAAATTAAGCAGAAATTAGAAACAGTAAAAATATCTAAATGGAGATTTTAAAACTGAAAAACACAACATCTGAAATTTAAAATTTTCTTGAAGAATCTAATATCAAAATGGAGAAACCAGAGGAAAGAGTCACAGAATATGTAGATCAATAAGAATCACTCAATCAAGAATGAGGAGGAGAAGAAGGAAGATGAGTAGAAGGAGAAGAAAGGGAGAAGGAAGAGGAGGAGGGAGGTGGTGGAGGAGGAGGAAAAGAAGAGAAGGACGAGAAAGAGAAAGAGAAAGGAAAATATATAGACATCAAGATTATAGTAAGCAAGAACAGAGCTTTCAGGATCTGTGAGACCATTCCAAAGGTCTACATATGGGTAGTTAGAGGCCCAGATGGAGAACAGAGAGAGAATAATACCCACCACCTTAATCCTTAATATCCACCACCAGGCTCAACCATCCCCCCACCCCCTCCCTTCCAAAACCCTCAGTTTGCTCTCAGAGGCCACAGGCCTTCATGCTTCATCTCCCCCTCCAAATTCCCCAATTCACTTTTCCTTTCCTTCTCCTAATGTCCTCCATGTTATTGTTTATGCTCCACAAGTAAGTGAAACTGTATGATAATTGACTTTCTCTGCTTGACTTATTTCACTCAGCATAATCTCCTCCAATCCCGTCCCTGCTGATACAAAAGTTGGGTATTTATCCTTTCTGATGGAGGCATAATACTCCATTGTATATATGGACCATATCTTCTTTATCCATTCGACTGTTGAAGGGCATCTTGACTCTTTCCACAGTTTGGCGATTGTGGCCATTGTTGCTACGAACATTGGGGTACATATGGCCCTTCTTCTCACTACATCTGTATCTTTGGGGTAAATACCCAGTAATGCAACTGCAGGGTCATAGGGTAGCTCTATTTTTAATTTCTTAAGGAATCTCCACACTGTTTTCCAAAGTGGCTACACCAACTTGCATTCCCACCAACAGTGTAGGAGGGTTCCCCTTCTCCACATCCTCTCCAACACTTGTTGTTTACTGTTTTGTTGATATTGGCCATTCTAACTGGTGGAAGATGCTATCTCAAAGTGGTTTTGATTTGAATCTCCCTGATGGCTAATGATGATGAACATTTTTTCATGTGTCTTTAGCCACTTGCATGTCTTCTAAGGAGAAGTGTCTGTTCATGTCTTCTGCCCATTTTTTGATGTGATTATCTGTTTTTTGGGTGTTGAGATACAGGAGTTCTTTATAGATCTTGGATATCAGCCCTTTGTCTGTAGTGTCATTTGCGAATATCTTCTCCCATTCCGTGGGTCGCCTCTTTGTTTTGTGGACTGTTTTCTTTGCTGTGCAGAAGCTTTTGATCTTGAAGTCCCAAAAGTTCATTTTCACTTTTGTTTCCTTTGCCTTTGGAGACATGCCTTGAAAGAAGTTGCTGTGGCCAATGTTGAAGAGGTTACTGCCTAACTTGTCTAGGATTTTGATAGATTCCTGCCTCACGTTGAGGTCTTTTATCCATTTCGAGTTTATCTTTATGTATGGTGTAAGGTCAAGTTTCATTCTTCTATACATAGCTGTCCAAATTTCCCAGCACCATTTATTGAAGAGACTCTTTTTTCCACTGGATATTTTTTCCTGCTTGTTGAAGATTATTTGACCATAAGAAAGCAACTGATTTCTGTGCATTCATTTTGTATCCTGCCACATTACTGAATTACTGTGTGAGTTCTAGTAGTTTGGGGGTGGAGTCCTTTGAGTTTTCCATATAAAGTATCACATCATCTGCAAAAAGAGAGTTTGACTTCTTCTTTGCCAATTTGAATAGCTTTTATTTCTTTTTGTTGTCTAATTGCTGTTGCTAGGACTTCTAGTACTACATTGAACAACAGTAGTGAGAGTGGGCATCCTTGTCATGTTCCTGATCTCAAAGGGAAGGCTGTCAGCTTTTCCCCAGTGAGGATGATATTCAGTGTGGGTTTTTCATGGGTAGATTTTATGAAGTTGAGGAATGTTCCCTCTATTCTTATACTCTGAAGAGTTTTAATCAGGAATGGACACTGTATCTTTTCAAATGCTTTTTCTGCATCAATTGAGAGGACCATGTGGTTCTTCTCTCTTCTCTTACTGATTTATTCTATCAGATAGATTAATTTGCAAATTTTGAACCACTATTGCATCCCAGGGATAAATCCCACTTGGTCATGGTAGATAATCTTTTTAATGTACTGCTGGATCCTATTAGCTAGGATCTTGAGAATCTTGGCATCCATATTCATTAGAAATATTGGTCTGAAATTCTCCTTTTTGATGGGGTCTTTGCCTGGTTTGGGGATCAGGGTAATGCTGGCTTCATAGAAAGAGTCTGGAAGTTTTCCTTCATTTCTATTTATTGAAACAGCTTCAGGAGAATAGGTATTATTTCTTCTTTGAATGTTTGGTAGTATTCCCCAGGGAATCTGTCAGGTTCTGGGCTCTTATTTTTTGGGATGTTTTTAATCACTGCCTCAATCTTGTTACTACACATTGGTCTATTCAGGTTGTCAATTTCTTCCTGTTTCAGTCTTGGAAGTTTACAGGTTTCCAGGAATGCATCCATTTCTTCTAGTTGCTTAACTCATTGGAATATAACTGTTGATAATAATTTCTGATGATTGTTTCTATTTCCTTGATGTTAGTCATGATCTCTCCCTTTGCATTCATAATTTTATAAATTTGGGTCCTCTCTCTTTTCTTTTGGGTTAGATTGACCAATGGTTTATCGATCTTATTATTCTTTCACAGAACCAGCTTCTAGTTTCATTGATGCGCTCTACTGTATGTCTAGTTTATAACTCATTGATCCCTTCTCTAATCTTAATTATTTCTCTTCTTGTGCATAGGGATGGCTTAGTTTGCTGTTGATTTTCCATTTCTTTAAGGTGTAAAGAGAGTTGGTGTATTCGGGATTTTTCAATTTTTTTGAGTAAGGCTTAGATGGCTATGTATTTCCCCTTTACGACTGCCTTTGCCATATTCCATAGGTTTTGGACTGGTGTGTCTTCATTCTCATTGCTTTCCTTTAATTGTTTGTTCTTTGATTTCCTGGTTGATCTAAACATTCTTGAGCAGGATGGTCTTTACCTTCCAAGTGTTTGTATTCTTTCCAAATTTTTTCTTGTGATTGACTTCCAGTTTCAAAGCATTGTGGTCTGAGAATATGCAGGGAATAATCTCAATCTTTTGGTATCAACTGAGACCTAATTTTTGACCTAGTATGTGGTCTGTTCTGGAGAAAGTTCCATGTGTGCTTGAGAAGAATGAGTATTCTGTTGTTTTAGGGTGCAATGTTCTGTATATATCTACAAGGTCCATCTGGTCCAATGTGTCATTCAAAGCTCTTGTTTCTCTGTTGATTTTATGGTTAGATGATCTATTACTGAGAGTGACATGTTAAGATCTCCTATAATTAGTGTATTAATATCAATGTGACTCTTTATTTTGATTAACAGTTGGCTTATGTAGTTGGCTGCTCCCATGTTAGAGGCACAGGTGTTTACAATGGTTAGATCCTCTTGTTGGATAGACCCTTTAAAGAATGATGTAGTGTCCTTCTGTATCTCCGACTGCATTCTTTAGCTTAAAATCTAATTCATCTGATATGAGAATCACTACCCCAGCTTTCTTTTGAGGCCCATTGGCATGAAAGATGGTTCTCCATGCCTTCACTTTTAGTCTGGATGTATCTTTAGGTTCCAAATGTGTCTCTTGTGGACAGCACATGGATGGGTCCTGTTGTTTTGTCCAGTCTGCAACCCTGTGCCATTTACAGGAGCATTTAGGTCATTCACATTGAGAGTGACTATTGAAAGATAAGTTTTTATTGACATTATGTTGCCTGTGATGTCCTTGTTTCTACAGATTGTCTCTGTAAATTTCTGTTCTATGTCACTCTTGGGTTCTTTCTTCTTTTATAGAACCCCCCTTAATATTTCTCGTAGTGCCAGGTTGGTGGCCACATAATCTTTTAAACCTTGCTGGTCTTGGAAGCTCTTTATCTCTCCATCCACTTTGAATGTCAGCCTTGCTGGATAAAATATTCTTGGCTGCATGTTCTTCTCATTTAGTGCCCTGAAATGTCTTGTCAGCCCTCTCTAGCTTGCCAGGTTTCTGTGGATAGGTCTGACATTATTCTGAGGGTCGTTCCTCTGTACATAAGGAATCTCTTCTCCCAGCTTCCCTTAAGACTTCCTGTCATAATATAAAGAAATCTTTGGTTGCATAACTAAGAAGTTTAAAAAAATCCCCCAAAATCTTGAAATCTTCCTGTCCAAGAGCTGAGTGACTTTTAATGAATTATGATTCATTAATTTCAAAATTAAGTGTCTGGAAGTCTTTCTAGACCCAATAATCTTGTGGGGTGTCTTTTCTGTCTTTAGGGCATGAACACTTGTCCTATTCCCCAGATTAGTGAAATTTTCATCCAGGATTTGTTCAACTATATCTTCTAGTCTTCTCTCTTTCTTCACCCCCTCAGGGATCCCAATAATTCTGACATTGGAATATTTCATAGCATCATTTATTTCCCTAATTCTGTTTTCATGGCTTCTAAGCTATTTGTTCCAGGCCTCCTCCTGAACCTTCTTTTCTATCAGTTTCTATCAGATCACTAATTTGATCTTCTGCCTCGGTTACCCTAGCTGTTATCCCTGATAACATTTTTTAGTACTGCCAGATGAACCCTCACTTTTACCCTTAGTGATTCTATGTTGCCACTAATGGTCTTCTCCAATTGTAGCCAACAATGGATAATTGTTATGCTGAATTCCCTTTCTGACATAGTTTATGTCCATATTCAATAGTTCTGCGGTAGAAGGCACAGTCTCTGAATTTTTCCTTTATTTTTTTTTAAAGATTTTATTTGACAGACGGAGTTCACAAGTAGGCAGAGAGACAGGCAGAGAGACAGGAAGAGAGAGAGGAGGAAGCAGGCTCCCTGCTGAGCAGAGAGCCCAATCATGACCTGAGCTGAAGGCAGAGGCCTTAACCCACTGAGCCACCCAGGTGCCCCTGAATTTTCCCTTTAATGGGCATTCCTCCTCCCAGTCATTTTGGTGAGAGGTGGTTGAGGGAATGTATAGCTGAATATATCAACCATGATCCAGGCAAGGTGCACCCTCTCCACTGATGTCCTTCTGCCCCCATAGAAATGCAGAAGTCTATAATCTTACATCTCAGGCTGATTTCATGGGTGTTCAGAGTGTTCTGGTAGATATTTAGCTCACTTCAGGGGACTGGTTAAAACAAGGTCTCCTACTTCTCCGCCATCTTGTCCCTCCCTCCAGTAAATGGTGTTTTTTAACTGCATTTTTTTCTAGTTTTATCTAGGAATTGGTAAATCTTAAAAGCCCCATAGGTATGTATTTTTGTGCTTTTTCAAAATAATATATTTTTGTGACATTATTTTTGGCCTAAACTTGAAACAGTTGGTGCTGTTACCATTAGCAACAAAGAGAAGACATAACTCAAGCAGTATCCATAAGACAAATCTGACAAAATGATAGGTCACACTCATGACCCAAGAATCCTTATTTAAGGTTTAAAGCTGTGAATAACATACCAATTTTAAGCCATAGCATAGCTGCTCTAGGCATCTAATAGTAAAGTCTCATAGGAAATAGATAGGTATCTATCTTTAAAAGGAAAGAAAAAAAAGTATAGTTTTGAGTTGTCATAATATAAAGAAATCTTTGGTTGCATAACTAAAAAGTTTAAAAAAATCCCCCAAAAGCTTGGATCTCACCCCTAGCAATTCTGATTTAATCATTATGAGATGTGTCTGGGCATTAGGATTTCTCAAGACTTTTATATTATTTTAATATGCAGCCAAGTATGAAAACTCCTGAACTGGAATATCTTGACATCTTCCTGTCCAATAGCTGAGTGACTTTTCTGGCATGAACAAAAAGGAAACCTGCTTTTTCTAACAATTACATGTAATTTTAACTTTATCCTGAGGTACTTATTCAGCTGGCAAGAAAGAAACAATGACTCAAGTTTAGGGACAAACTGCAAAATCCTATAAGGGCTGTAAAGTGGATCAATGAAAAGTTTAAGAAATTACACATTTTCCTTACAAAAATCACAAAGACTTGCCACGTCCACCACTCATATTTGACTTAAAAATCTTTAAACTTCAATATTTAAATTACAATAACAAAAAGTATGTTCCTGAAATCAAAATATGCAAATTTATATAGAATGATAAATATGTGTGTATTGATCATTCATATGTCCCATTCTTAGGAAATAACACTTAGAATTCATCCTCAGCTTTTTGAGAAGTAAAGGTTTATCCTCAAGTTTAGTTATAATTATATTTAATATGACAGTAATATATGTACATGAAATAAAAATTTTGAAATGATCTAGAACAGTTACAATACATTCTGCTACCATTATTGAATTTTTCAAACATCCAGTGAAGTCCAAAGAATAAGTTAAAATTTAAACACCACCCAGACTTAACGTCTTTAATTAATATTAAAGTTTTAATTTTTAGAGCAATTTTAGGTTCACAGCAAAACTGAGTAGAAAATACAGGGTTCTCACACACTCCCTGCCACCTCACACGTAGCTCACCCCACTACCTACATCCTGCACTACAGCGGGATATTTGTTACAATAAGTGTTTGTTACAATAACCTATTTGTTACAATAACCTACAATGATGCATCATGTTTCCCCAGGGTCTATAGTTTATACTAGTGTTCACTGTTGGTATTGTACATTCTTAACCTACTATTTTGCAATATTTGCTTAGGTTTTCTTTTTTTTAGTCTTAAGATATAAACATTACTTATCCAGTTAAAGCCCTTTTGTGCCTTCCTATATCACTCTTTTCTTTTCATACACAGATGTGCACTTGCACATGCACAAATACACACACACACACACACACACATTATCACCTATTTCCTTCACAATCTTTGTAGAGAGAGGTAAACAACATTTTAAGTTTGGTGGGTGTCCTTTCACTCCATATTTTAAAAAATAACTTCACTAGGTATGCATTATATAGTAGACTATCCTTATTTCTTAAACTTTTAGTTGACTTTCTCAACTAAATGTGTTTGAAGTTGACATGAAGGAAATCATACTGTACACATAATTTTGTAAACTGCCTTTTTTTTTACCTGACATATTTTCATGATAGATCCATGCTGATAAATGTAAATCTAGTTTGTTTATTTAAGTTGCCATACAAAATTCTATTCTGACTTACCAGGATTTATTGATTTTTCTACTGATGGATATTTAAATTGTTGCTTTTTTCCATTTATAAACAATACTACAAGTATTGTTACAAGTGCCAAAAATTCACTAGATTATATATACCTAGCGGAAGAATGCTAAGATTTTAAGATATACCTAGCTTCAGTTTTTTTTTTTTTTAGGTATAGCCATATTGTTCTCTAATGTGGTTATATCAATTTACGTTCTCACCAAGAGCTAGCATAGTTAAACTTTTAGTTTTTGTCCTTCTGATAGCTTGAAGAGTGGATCTTGTTTTAATTTGCTTTTCTCTGATTATGAGTCCAGACGAGCATCTTTTAAAATGATTATTAGTCATTCAGGTGTCTTCTTTTAAGAACTGCCCTATCGCAGAGGACATGAACAGACATTTCTGCAAAGAAGACATCCAGATGGCCAACAGACACATGAAAAAGTGCTCCACATCACTGGGCATCAGGGAAATACAAATCAAAACCACAATGAGATACCACCTCACACCAGTCAGAATGGCTAAAATTAACAAGTCAGGAAATGACAGATGCTGGCGAGGATGTGGAGAAAGGGGAACCCTCCTACACTGTTGGTGGGAATGCAAGCTGGTGCAACCACTCTGGAAAACAGCATGGAGGTTCCTCAAAAAATTGAAAATAGAGCTACCTTATGACCCAGCAAGTGCATTACTGGGTATTTACCCTAAAGATACAAACGTAGTGATCCAAAGGGGTACGTGCACCCGAATGTTTATAGCAGCAATGTCCACAATAGCCAAGTTATGGAAAGAACCTAGATGTCCATCAACAGATGAATGGATAAAGAAGAGGTGGTATATATATATACAATGGAATACTATGCAGCCATCAAAAGAAATGAAATCTTGCCATTCGCGATGACATGGATGGAACTAAAGGGTATTATGCTTAGCAAAATAAGTCAATTGGAGAAAGACAACTACCATATGATCTCCCTGATATGAGGAAGTGGAGATGCAACGGGGGTGGGGGTTAAGGGGGTAGGAAAAGAATAAATGAAAAAAGATGGGATCGGGAGGGAGACAAACCAAAAGAGACTCTTAATGTCATAAAACAAACTGAGGGGGGTGGGCAGGAGGGATGTTGATAGAGGGTGGTGGGGTTACATTATATGTTTAAATAAAAATTTTAAAAAATTAAAAAAAAAAGAACTGCCCTATCAACCTTTGCTCATCTTTCAATTGCATTTTAAATCTTTTTTTAATTGATTTTAGGAGTGCAGGAGTTCCTCATAACTTTTCTGTCACATGTTTCAAGTATCTTTTCTAGTCAATGGCTTATTTTTAACTTTGTTTATGGTGTCTTATGCCACACAATTTTTCATTTTAATATATCTCATTTATCAATCTCTTCCATCAATGTTTATGCTGTTTGTGTCTACATTTAGGTTTATTTCTATAATACAGAAATGTAATTATTTGGTAAAGATGCCTATGCACATTTTGAAGCTCTTAATAAAATGGTCATATTATTTTCCAAAATTATTGAAGGGTTAATTCATCTACCATCAATGTATGAGGGTAAGTAATTTACTATGTTCTTGTGATGGTTAATTTTATGTGTCAACTTGGTTAGTCCACGGTACGCAAATATCTGGTCAAACACATTTGGAAGTTACTGCGAGGGTATTTTTTTTACATGAGATTAATATTTATATTAGTAGGCTCCAAGTAAACAAATTACTCTTCATAATGTGAGTGGTCCTCATCCTATCAGTTAAAAGTTTTAAGAAAAAGACTGATCTTTCCCCAGGAAGAAGAAATTCTTCAGCAGACTGCCTTCAGACTCAGATTGCAGCATCAACTTTTCTATGGGTCTCTAGCCTATCAGCCTACCCTGCATATTTTGGCTTGCCAGCCTCCACAATCATGTTGAACCAATTGCTTAAAATAAATCTCTCTCGAAAAACACATTAGTTCTGTTTCTCTAGAGAACTCTGACTAATACAGTTCTGTTACACAAGTTTTATTTTCTATGTAAGTTAGCTATATACATGGCCCAGTGTCACTCACAGTTAATATGAGATGTCAAGCTTTCTGATTCCAGTTTGCTATCAGAAACATTTTTTTATTTCAAGTTTAGTAGTCTCTTCCTTCTGCTCCTTTTATCACCATATTTGTTTTTGCCTCAACATGGTTGACATTTCCTTAGGATGGACTTTTTATGAAACTGAGTCCCCATTCATAAAGATCTTGTGCTTGGAAAGTTTATTTCCACCTATCAAATCCCTTATATTACTCTAAATTATCATATCATTGTCATATGCAATCAAATTGCTGAAATACATTTGCATTTTCTAATTTTCCAGTAATCCAGTGATGGTGTTTAAATAAAATAGTACCAGGGTGCCTGGGTGGCTCAGTGGGTTAAGCCACCGACTCTTGATTTTGGCACAGGTCATGATCTCAGGGTCAGGAGATCAAGCCTTATAATAGACAGGGAGCATGAAGCCTACTTAAGATTCTCTCTTTTAGGGGTGCCTGAGTGGCTCAGTGGGGTAAAGCCTCTGCCTTCAGCTCAGGTCATGATCCCAGGGTCCTGGGATCGAGCCCCGCATTAGGCTCTCTGCTGAGAGCCTCCTCCTCTCTCTCTGCCTGCCTCTCTGCCTACTTGTCATCTCTGTCTGTCAAATAAATAAATAAATAAACAAACAAATAAATAAATAAATCTTAAAAAAAAAATCCTTTAAAAGATTCTCTCTTTTCTTCCCTCTCAGTCTGACCTTCTCCCTCCCTTGTACACATGTGTGCTTGCACACTCTCTCTAAAAATAAATGAATGAATGAGTAAAATAGTACCCTATGAAAGAAAAAAAATACTTTCTAATTATTTAACTTTAATGTGTCTGCTGGAATGTGGTTCAAGGGGAAATTTTTACATCAGTAAGATACAATATATTTTTTAGAAATTTTAGAAATTTTTTAGAAAATATCTCAGAAAAAGGTATGTTTAATAACAGCTTCTATATCATTTGTATATAGCTGTATCTTTAGGAACAGGTAGAAAAAAATCCTTCCCTGATCTATATAAACTACTTTCCATTTTAATTTGATGTTTTCTTTAAAATATAGTTTGAAAAGCACTATGAACTTTCAACAAGCATGGACTGAAAATGGGAAACTTGGTATTGTTCCAACTTCCACAGTAACTAAACCAGCCTTATTCACATTCTACATCAATAGCCCAATGCCATTCATAAGACAAAATAATTGCTGATAGCAACAGAAATATTTTTAAACTACCCTCTTCTTTTTATTCACATCTGTTCAGTGTTTGAATGAATTTTTGCTTTGTTTTAGAAAATGTGCTTAACTGTATATTAAGTAGCTAAGATCTATGTGTGTGAATGAGTGAGAGAACAGCTGACAGTGTATAACACGGGACTGTAACATAATATGGCTGCGGTGACCCGTGATAGTCTTTGCCTTGTGGGATAAAGTGTAATAGAACTCCTCATTAGTTCCTCAAACATAAACAGTACATCTCCTTCTGTGCCTTATCATTTTCAAATCATGACGTGTTATTCTTAGAAATAAATGCTGGCATTAAAAATAGATACTTAATAACCAAGTACAGGATTTGATAGTATAACAGTGAAAACTGCCTTTTGATTTTAATATTTATAAGAACCAAATTTACTATGTGGAAAGAACATAACAATTGAGAAATAAGCTGCCTTTTATCACTATCTTCATGAAGTAGTAACTATAACTGATGTTCAGAAAAATCTTAAATGTCTTCATAAACAAAAAGTTAACGGAAAAGACCCCCTCTATAATTGCAATCCTAAACACATTTCTTTCTCTGAAGGAAAGAATGTTTTTCTCTCAAGATTACTTTCTCCTTTAAGAAATACGGCTTACTGCTGACCGCTGACTCAACTAGTCTACTGCTACTAGGGATGATGATGTACTTGCATAGACATCTATTAAGGCTTTTCCCCCCATTTAGGGACTCCTTCTGAATCATGTGTTCATCCTACCAGGCAGGCTTGTTCCAATTTGCTGCCTTTCTCAAGCAGAAAAGTTCTTTTGAACTCAAGTGAGGTCATTAGTAGTAAGAATGTCTTGAAGCTGTAAAATGTTAAATACTTTTAAAAGGAATTTCCCATAAGGATAGATTCAATTACTTTCTTTCCTTCTGTCCTTCCATCCATCTTTCCTTCCTTCCATCCCCTCTCCCTTGCTCCCTCTTCCTTACTTTTCTTTTTCTGTCCCTTTTCTTTTTTTTTTCTTTTCTTTCCCTTTCTTTCTTTCTTTTTTTTTTCTTTCTCATAAAAAAATTATGCCAAGGGTAGCTTCCGAACCAAGTCTCACAGCTTGAGCTGCCCCTGATTCCACTTTCCCTCACACTCCAAACCCAATCTGTAAGCAAGTCCCATCAGCCTTCTTTCCACAATATATCCCAAATCTAACTAGTTCTTCCACTTCCCCCACCGCCACTCTAATTCAAGAGGTAATCTATCCCCCTTCAATACAACCGCAACAGGCTCTAACTGGTATTTCTGGGTGCGTTCCCACCTACAACCATCCAGTGTCCACACAACAACCAGAAAGATCTTTAAAGTATGAATCAGATCATGGTTCTTCTCTGTTTACATATCCTCCATGGCTTCCCATGACTTTCAAGGCTTTGGTGAATTGGCCCTGCCTATGTTTCTTGCTTCATCTTCCTCAATTTTCTCTGTAGTGGACTCTACTTCAGCCAAACTGACCTTCCTTCTGTCCTTCAAACATGCCAAACTTTTTCCTGACTCAGGGCCTTTGCACCTATTGCTACTTCTTTTTGGGTTTCTTTACCCCCAGATCTCCATAGCTGCCTCTTTATGAATAGTGATGCCTCAACTCAAATATTACTTCCTCAGAGAGGCCTTCTCTTCCCACCCTTAGCAAAGCAGCTCCTCCACCATCCTTCTATCATTTTTTATCTTCTCTGATGCTTGAAATGATTTTATTTATTAATTTATGTGTTTATTTTATCACAACTCTATATTAGTTACCAATTGCTGCATGATAAATTAACAAAAACTCAGCAACTTAAAACAATAAACATTTACTATCTCACACAGTTTTTATGAATTACAAATTTGGGAATGGCTTAGCTGGCTCTTCTGACTCAGGGTCTCACATGAGGTTGTAGTTAAATGTCAGCCAGGGCTGCAATCATTGAAAGGTTTGACTGGAGCTGGAAAATCTCATTTCAAGAGGCTGACACACATAATTGGCAGGTTTCTTCTGGTTATCAGGCAGAGGTCTCAATTCCTATAATCAACTTTTCCACAGGACTGATGAAGTCCACACGATATGGTAGATGGATTCTCCAACAACAAGTGTTCCAAGAAACCACAATGTGTTTTGTGACCTAGCTTTAGAGGTAACACACAGTCATCCAGCAACATCCTATTGATTACCTACATAATCAGCATTCAATAGGAAAAGGGACTGTACAAGGGCATAAATACCTGGAGGCGAAAAAATCATTAGCAATCCCTCTTGAAGGCAGCTACACTGGATATCACAGACTTTTCCCCATTCAGCAATATGCTCTGCTACCAGGAAAGTTCTTGAAGCTCAATGAATGTTTGATGAATATTAGACTAACTGGTTAGTGGCAGACTTGTGTCTCAGTTTTCGAGTTTGTATTTGTGTACATGCATATATAAAACATCCTAACTGGAAGTCAAGGAACTGGTTTCCTTTCTAGCTTTGGCCCAACTTTGTCATATAACCTTGGAAAGATCACTTAACCTCCATGATCTTTAATAGTCTGATCTACAAAATAGAAAGAATACCCTTCTATTCTTTTTTTTTATTTGCATATTTGTTATAAACATTATGCAACAGAAACTTAATTAAACTGGGGTTTAGGAAACCAAGATCTAGGTTTAAATCGTGTGGTTTTTTAAATTACCTTACATTAGTCCTAACTTTTATAGAGCAAATCGGTTAAATTACATTATCTATAATGCTCTTCCAGTCCTCAGATTCTGCAGCTTTTATAGTTGCAGCAACAACCACATTATGTCAATCTGAAGGCACTTTAAAAAAACAGTATAGTGTGGTTAGCTAAGGAACACTATTTTTGACACAAGAGTCAAAATACAAGCCAACTTGTCACTAAAGCAGTTGGAAGGTGTTTTGGTTGAGGAAATGGGGCAGGCCAGCATGGAAATGCCACCCATTGTTAGAAAGGGCCAAGGGGACAGTTGGAGGTGAGACTGGCAAACACAGCAACCCTGACTTCAGTCAATTATGCAGCTGCTATCACTTCTCAGGCCCCATTCCAGCTAAAATTTGCCACTGGCATTTGAGGTTTCTGACTTGAGGACCCAGAGAATTCAAGACAGTATGAGGTAAACTTTTTTCACCAAGGCCCAAGAGGGCACCCTTGCTCCTTTCTAGAAATGGAGGGGAAAGTGGTCCAACTACAGGCCATCCTTAATACACAGTATTGTGCACAGTATAAATACACACCTTTATTTTGAAATTTTAGTCAGCCACCCTCAATCTCTGCATGTACTCACAGTTCTCAGCCAAGAACATTTTTCTCCCTCAAAATTGTAAGAAATCTACTAGAAGCCACCAATTCACTAAATGTTCAGACTACTAGCTCGCAGGATTTCATTTAAAGAGCTCACGGCTTTTGTTTTTAAAAATTGTTTGTTATATGTCAGTAGAAACTGTGGATAACACTTACCATATTTGTACTTCAGCCATGCTTGTTTCTTTTTTTTTTTTAATATTTATTTATTTATTTGACAGACAGAGATCACAAGTTGGCAGAGAGAGGCAGGCAGAGAGAGAGATAGAGGAGGAAGCAGGCTCCCTGCGGAGCAGAGAGCCCAATGCAGGGCTCGATTCCAGGACCCTGAGATCATGACCTGAGCCGAAGGCAGAGGCTTTAAACCACTGAGCCACCCAGGCGCCCCCCGCTTGTTTCTTTAATATCATTTTGAAAACTAAGATTTGCAGGTTTTATAAAAGCAATTTGTTGATTCGGCACAGAGACATTTCAACTTTTAGATCTCTCATTTATTGCTTTTCTTACTAAAAACTGCTTCAGTTTTGGGCAGTCATAACCCACTTGAGCTTCACAGTAGATCATACAGTTAGCAGCCTAGGTTTGGGGGTGAGAGGTTTGTTTTTTGGTTTATATTGTGACACAAATGGAAATGTCTGAAGGAATTTTAATGTTTGTATCTTATAAGAATACCACATTTCCCATGCTTCCAAGAACTCAGAAATGTCTCTCGTTTGTGTTTGGAATAAAAGCTGGGGTGTAACATTCTGAACGATGATCTAACTGACATATTTGAACAAACATCTGTAGGCAAGACAAACTGTCATTGACTTGTTTGTGGAACTGGACCATTTAAAATTAAGTATGAAGATTTTAGTTGCTTATTTGTCAGCATTCTTACTAGTTAGTCAGTTTATAATAAGCTTTATACATCCGAGCATATTAGCACAGTTCTAAGCCTAGAACCCTAAAAAAAAAAAAAATTAGGACACAAAACAATATAAAACAATGCTACCAACGGCACTGCATTACACATCTTGAATTTTTTATACTTAATCCCTCAAAGCCACCTTGAACCATGTGTTGTAGCCACCAAGGGTGTTGAATGAAAAAAATCTGAAGGGATTAAGGAGTCATTTCCACTAGAGAGAAACACATTTTCTCAGCTGTTCTGGTTTCAATGAGGAAGGATTTTCCCTAACCCTTCAGTCCTCTTCCCTCCTCTTTACTCCCTTTTCCCTGAGGGAAGTAGAGTAATTTATCAGGTTGGGAATTTAATAATAAATTTGGCATGCTCAGCTCAGTTCCAGCCTTTATCATCTTTAGGGGAGACGCCCTCTGCAACTTGACCCCAAAGCTCTACCTGGCAGTCTCCCACAGCTAGGTAGACCCACCTGGCTTCAGCGTTACATTTAGGGTGGTAAATCTCTCTGACGGTCAGTGAATAGGACTATTTATCTCTCATAAAGTATAACCCTTAATTTTCCAATATGTTGGATTTCCATTTGTTAATCTTTTTCATATTGCTCAAGACTCCAATGGTTTTCGACAAACCAATTAATAACCTAATTAACAGAAATGTCCTGGCAAATTTCCATACACCTGCATAGCCCCTATACCAAGCCCATATTTGCAGCAATATACCAGGTTAGAAGAAATATACATGCTAAGAATGGTTAAGACAAGAAAATGCCCTTGATACCATTTTAAGTGAAAAGAGTAAAATTTCTATATTTTAAACACTGCATTAAGTGTCCATGGAAGTCAACTTTTGTGCATATTCAAGAGTATTTTTATTGACTTTTAAAATATTGTTTATTTTTTTATACAGAGAGTGCACACATGCACATGCGTGTGTGCAAGGGAGGTAGGCAGAAGGAGAGGGAGAGAAGCTTATGCAGGCTCCACACCAAGCATGGAATCTGATGCAGGGCTCCATCTCACGACCCTGAGATCATGAGCTGAAATCAAGAGAAGTACACTTAACTGACTGAGCCACCCATGCGTCCCTTGATTGACTTTTATAAAAAAAAAAAAAATGTTTTAACTAGTTCACTCCCTACTGAGATACCTTGTATCACATTGCAAACCAGTAATTATCCTAAAGCAAAGATCTCTAGTCTAGCATAAAACTAGAGCAATATTTCTGTAAAATATATAGCTTGTTTTTATAATTACTTGAAGATTTTTAAATGGAAACTTAGAAGTGTGGTGAAAATTTTATTTAGCCCAAGAACCAAATCAGAAAAACAAAGTACTTGTAAATAGCAGAATAGTTGTTTTATAATCAGCGAATATACTACCTCCAGCTAGGCATTTATTGATTTTATCCAGTAACCTTGAAGGGAATGAACCTGCTGCAAGTCTTTCCTCCTTATCTGTGTTTCTTTCACTTCTTCACTCCGCACTTTGTCCTATCCTTTGAAATCAAGGCCAAAAGTTCAACTTCCCTAGTAACAGCCACTTTTAAGGACTCCAACCTGCTCTGGACTGTAGTTGGCCTGGGATTACGCAAATCATTGAGGACTTCCTCAATTTGAGCACACAAGTGGGTCTGTCAGAATGTTTTTGTTTTATATTCTTGTGATTGGGTTGGTATCTATATCATGAAGCTAGGAGAATCACATATATTTCATTAAGGGTAGACTTGCTCATGGTATTCCACTGAATTGAACAGATTCATTTTCTGAAGGAAAACTTTATGTGACTAGCCATTTAAGTATTTCTATTAAGGTCCAAATTTATTAATAATTTTACATTTTTAGCCTGTCCATAGGGTAGTTAGAAATGTCCAAAGTCTTTTAGTACCTATACATCTTGAGTCCCTGTGTGTAAGTGTGTGTGTGTGTTTAAGTGTGGGGAACAGGTGTGAATTTGGAGTGTTCTAATTCTCACTTACCTTAAATGCCTATATCAGAGCCTTTTCAGCTTCTTCCAAAATCCATCTGGGCATCTAAATCTACTTTCTCAGACTTTGCTTAAGAATCATGAGAGACTCGTCATTCACTTTCACAGCACTCCTGTCTTTTGAGTTTCTCAGATAACCAACATAATTCATTCCTTAAAAGTCACTGCAGCTCTCCTCTTAACTTTTCAGGATATGACAAGGAAGGGTGATAGATCTTCAACTTTGTTTAACTGTCTTCCTCTGAAACTACTTAAGGATTTTGAAATTACAAAAGAGACCAAGAAGAAATCTTTAACATGATTTGTTTCAAGGGGAAATGAACAGGATGTGGCAGGATCTAGCATGAAATGGAATGAAAGAGGAAATGAACAAATGGAAGATGTCCTCTGGATTAAGCAGCGAAAATAAAAATGAGGTGATGAAGATCTTTCATCAAAAGAGTTAAATGATTTTTAATTTCCCTAGTCTCTAAGGGAAAACACAAACCAGTTATCCATTTGGTTCACTGTGCCAAGATTTTTATGTCTTTCCTTCAGTGATTATTATTTATTATGAAAGGATTATTAAAACAACATTAAGGGAATTCTTAAACATGAAAATCACTATTTCCCATTATCCTAACACCCTGCATTTTTGTGTCACTACTGTGAGCCATCATCTTCACCTTTAGGCCAGACCAGATGCCTGTTTAAAGCTCCCTGTGTTTGTTTTCGCAAATGTAGCCCAGCAGAGCTTAGACATTTTACTTTCCATTTTAAGCTCAGCATTTACCACAGTGTGACACACAGTAGGTATTCGATACATTTCTTGAATAAACATGAATGTATAAATATTCTTCTTAGTTATTCATCCTTGAAACCAATACATCTTCAGTTCTCCCCAGTTTGTAGTTACAAATGACAACATTTAAGCCACCAAACTGAATCTCATTGGTGTCAGGACTTCACCTGCTCATGTGGAAGTTCCAGGAGCTTCTAGACTAGGTGGGATTAGAGTCCCTCCTAATATTTAAATTCCCAGTTCTCTCCAGTCTCTGCTGCTCCAAAGGGCAATTCTCAGCCAATCATACCAACCCCGAGGTTCTAAATGCCACCAGAGAGGAGAAAAACAGATACTCTGTCTCTCTCCTTTCTTCCTCTCCTCCATCCACAGGAAGATCACTTGAACTCCAAAATGCTACGAAGCTTTACAAGTACACAGTCTACTTCTACCCCATGGTAAATGTGTGTTGGCATACAGTCAATTATTGAGTTCTGAATGAGTCAATCAGTGCAGAATCTAGATGCAAAATGGCATCTTCTAGCCCCACTTTCTGGTCTTGATAGGGACATACATGACATGCTGGTTTTCTGTGGGGGGGTGCTTTTTATTTTGTTCGTTCCTTTCCTATCCTTGTATCTAATCCTAATCTATAGAATTTCTTTTTCAAGCCCTTGCTATCTCTGGAAAATTCTGAAACTTTCTGGTTCCCTTCAGATATTAGAACAGCATCATTCAATTCTTCTCACTTATAATTCTTCTCTCATATTACTTTCCCTCCCCATAAGTCAGGTTCAGTCCTGGCCTGTGGGATGTATAGTTCCTAAGAGGCATGGTCTATTTTTTCACTCCTCCCATCCATCTTCCTATGAGCTGTCATGTGGGAAGAATAAATAGAAAAAAATGGCAGGGGTTCAACATAGCCAGTTTCTCATTAATAGGACTGGGTAACCCTAAAATCTACTCTTTGAAGTCTCTGCCAGTATGGTGGTCTCTGTAGATATTGTGCATGATTTCTTAGGGGTACTCTTCATCTTCACCTTGACAACCACATCTCCCTTTTGGCTACACCAGTGATCTTTGTCTCCAAATTCCTCTCTGAGTGGGGAATCCTCTTGTCTGACCAGCAGCTGCCTGAACAACTCTATGTCCCTGCCTCTTCCTAAGCTTCCTAAGATCTCCCTCACCTTCTGTCTTAGGGGTTGCACCAGTGTGGCTCTGCCAGATCTACATCTCAGTAAAGCGTTTAATCAACAATGAAATGCCTGCTATCTCCTTGTAATTCATAATTTCCTCTGGAAAACTGTCTCCCTCTTGACTTGAAAGAAGTGCTACCTATCTATGAGAATGCATGCTCCTCTCTTTTAGAGTATACATGTATCTCTGGGACACCAGGACCCAGACAGAGACTGTACTCCGCAGCCCCACTGACATGTAGGTGACACTATATAATGACTTGGTTTACCGATGAAATGAGAATGGAGGTCATATATTACTCCAGGCCTAAGCTTTTAAGAAAACTAATGACGTCTTGCTTTCTCCTCCTCATTTTGTCAATTAGATACAATAAACTTTGATGCCTTGCAAGATGGTCAAGACATAAAATGCAAGGAGCTTTGGTTCCTAAATGACTGCAGAGGAAAGCCACCCTCTAACCAGTAACACACACAGAGACATAATGTGTGCAAGAAAAAAACACTATTGAGTTATACTTATTCTGCATCTTATCATGGTACCCAGAATTATCTTAACCTAATACCTAATATGTCTATGAGAGAAGATGAAGAGTTTTGAGGTGGTTGCTGGAGCTTGCAAGGCCTGTTCTGCCACCTCTAAACGAACTCTCGAGATGCCTAGATAACTCTGCCTACTCCCATCCTTACCCCCAACTACTATCAGTGTCTCTAAACAAAGCTTAGGTATCATGGCTCTCTTCATGTTTATGTGGCGAACTTCCCAATGGCAATGTGCCACCCCCACTCCATGCCCTCCTCATCCTCCCTTGTCTATAGTTACTGGGAGTCTCAGTGACTAGGGCCAACTATAAACTCATGTTCAAACAATGACTCTCTAGGAAAGGTATTCAAATTCTCATGGACATAGAATCCTCAACAGCACCTCCTCCCTTTTCAGTCCATCCCCCAAAATGAATATTCACTGATCAACCTGAATTCAAAATAGTTACACAGATAAAGTCTTGACTCTGGAGCTATGTCTGGGATTTTAACCATCAAGTAAAGACTATGCTCTACTCTTTCTTTTGCCATTTTTCATGCTGATTTTCCATGTATCAATATTGTCTATTTATTTCTTATTTTAACAGCTGCATGAGATTACATTATACAAATAAAAATAACATTTAACTATTCTTTTCTTGACGGACATTTATAATTTTCTTTTGTCCAGTTTCAATTTATTTTCACTAAGGAAAAAAATATCTACCATGGTATCGTCAAAAAAGGTAAATCATTAAAACATAATTAATCCTGGCCTCCAGAAAAATAAAAATGCCTCTATGAAGTAGTTATTTCCTACAGGATCTCGAGTATCAGACGGCGGTTTCCAAGCCACGAACTCTAACCGAGGCTGTAAAACTATGTGCGGTATGTTAAAAGTTACCTATTTGTTAATAATAAACTTATGAACAAGAATCTTCCAAACTGTTCACTTGGGAATTCAGGACCCATGAAAAGTCCAATAGTTGTGAAAATTGCTTAATAATCTAACTATTCCCAGAATTTCCAAAGCGTATTATGGTGTTTATTATTAACCTTAGCTTTGGAGAATAAGGTAATGATGATGGTTTTCACACTCTGTTGCTATTACCACCTAAGAGTATTGACCCTTTCTCAAACAGGGTGAATGACCCAGGAGCCGAAATAAACACAGCCCGAGACTCTGCAATGAGAGGCTCTGCTGAACGCAAAGACACAGGGCCCTTTAGACCGTGGTTGGAGTCCGGCGGCCTGAGGCGACTGAAGAGAAAAAAGAAAAAGCTGCATCTTCCGTGAATCACATTTTGAAAACAGTGCTTTACGGTTCCAAAAGTTGTAGCTGGAAAAGCAATACTGAGGACAAGGTCCAATGTGAAAGGTGAGGGTGAAAATAGAAGAATGTTTAATGGAATCAGAATTCCAAAGGATTGGGAGTTAGCAGGACAGAATGTTCAGAACAAGTATAAGAAGTAAATTTTAAGTGGGTGCAGCCACTTAAAAGGGTGGGGGCCTGCACTGATAAAAATAATTACAGATCAATGAAAATCTATTTACATAATAACAACCTGAAGGTGATATAAGACCTAAGAATGCTTTCAAATGATCAAAAATATTTCATCCAATCTAAGATGTTAACCTGTGTAAGGTACATATGAATGCTTGAAATGAAATCTTAATAGGAAGGAAATGTAAAAACTAAGCATAAAAATAAAAACAGAAGAATACACAGGAGAACATTTGCACAAATTTTGCTCAAGGGAAAGAACTCAAGATCAATAAAAAACTTAGAAAGAAAATACAATTACACTTAACTGCATTAGAATATACATATACATTTTTTTCTATAATCCCTAAAAAATACTATATGTTTTGTTTTAATTAGGCCAGGCTAGTCCAAAATAACCACAAATTGACTCTGAAATCGAAGGAGTATAGCCCAATAAAGATTCCCTTTTTGCTTGCATCCCGGTCTGGTGCCCGTCAGGAAGATTGCTCCCACCTGGAGCAGCACCAGCTGTAGAACCAAGCCTCCCAGGCCACTGCAGCTGGGAAGAGATGGAAGAGGCCACCTGAGGCCAGTAGGAGCCTTGGCCTGAAGCTATACTCTCTTTTCTGTCCAAAGTCCATTGACAAAATTGGTAATTAGGCCAGCTGAACTGCAAGGGAAGATAGGGATGTGGGGAATGACAATGGATACTTTTCCACACTGCCTCTGACACAGAAGTAGTTAATCAAAGGACTTCAGTTAGAAAGAAATCCTTCCAAACACCATGCGTGTTTTCATTTGCGTCAAACAACTAAAGAATTCTACTGACTCTATAATAGACATCTGTACTTCAACATTTGCCCAAGGAGACATATCTTTTGAAAAATAAGTAGCACCTTTTTCTACCTTGGTATTTTATAAATGGCACACTCCTCTGTGAAATACCAAATATGATTAATCTAAAACAAATTCATTGGACGTAATTGCTTTTAAAGTACTGTAGACAAAGTTTTTAGAATTCTATGGTAACTGCTATGTACAAGCTTCCCTTTAGACCAGAAGCTTTAAAGATTTAGACATGAAACCCACCAAATAAGGGTAAGCTAAGATAAGACCGCTGCATCTCACAGGCCCAGGGAGTGTGGTCGGTGTGCCCGGGTGTGTATGGTGTGATGCAGGGTCATTCAAAAAGAGAAAGGAGAATGTACCCTGGAGTTATGCAACACAGCAGCCCTGAGTGGAAATCTGGGAAAATGTTAATTTTAATCTTTATTGGAATACAGTACCTGCCTTAGGAACTGTTATTAAGGACCTGAAGAAGAGAGTAAGAGCAAAATAAAATTAGCATTTTTGTCTAAAACCTTCTGTCTGAAATCAGGTAAAAATGAACTAATGAAAGAATTTAGCTGCTGGCCTAAAACTGTGAGCAAGCATAGAAATAAAGGAAAAACAAGAAACACTGTACCAGTACTTTGGCATAAGGCCAGGAAAATGGGGATTTATTTTTTTTTTTAAAGATTTATTTATTTATTTGACAGACAGAGATCACAAGTAGGCAGAGAGGCAGGCAGAGAGAAAGGAAGGGAAGCAGGCTCCCTGCCGAGCAGAGATCCTGATACGGGGCTCGATCCGAGGACCCTGGGGCTCGATCCGAGGACCCTGGGGCTCGATCCGAGGACCCTGGGGCTCGATCCGAGGACCCTGGGGCTCGATCCGAGGACCCTGGAATCATGACCTGAGCTGAAGGCAGAGGCTTTAACCCACCAAGCCACCCAGACGCCCCGGAAAATGGGGATTTAAAGAGCAGAGAACCATTAGAACTTCTGAGGCTTCACCACAAGACCAGCAGGAGGGCTGGAAGCTCCCTCACTCCTACATTACTTCGACTATTTCACTACTCTGCCTTGCATCTGGTTATAAAGTAGTCATACGAATTTTTACAAACATGCCAGAATTTATGCATCCAAATAACTGCTGTTTCAGTTAAAGTAGTCACCTTCAAGAGACTATGAGCTGATCTGACTGGCATTATCATTGTCCAAATATTTTTGGAAACTCCTCTTTTGGAATTACCTTCAAAGTCATCAAGTTCTTTTGAATGTGACAAAACAATGTCCTAAGAAGGGAGACTGACTGAAGCCACCAAATGTCAGTTGACGTTAATTGCATAAGGCATATTACCATGCTGGTTAATATCACTTTAAATTTTAAAATACATATAAGGACACATAACTTTAATAGTGAACATAGTTCTACTTTACCCCACACACAGTTCTGAAAGATGCTCTGCTAAAATGTTTTGAGCAAAGGCAGCTAGCATTAATGTTATTGGTACATATTATTCAACAGAAATCTCTGTGAAGTCCACTGTGTTTACTTTAGCAATATACACTCCAGCAACTATGCAGAGGACCTACTTCACTAGCATTGGATGATGTTTCCTTGTGTGTGTGTGTGTGTGTGTGTGTGCATGTGTGTGCATGTGTGTGTGTGCACGTGCGCATTTGTGATGGGTGAAAAATGTCATCTAATTTTTCAATACTTTGCATTTTTCTGATTTACTAGTGAGGAAGAATATGTCTGCTGTCCATTTTCTTTTGTTTATTTATAACTTTTTTTAGTAGACATTTGTATATCAGAAATAGTAATGTATTATCTGTCTTTGGATGATTTTTTTTTAAAAGATTTTATGTACTTGAGAAAGAGAGATCATGCACAAGCAGGGAGAAGGGCAAAGGGTGAAGGGGGACAAGGAGCCTCCCTGCTGAGTGTGTAGCTGGACTCAACCTGAACCACCTGAGATCATGACCTGAGCTAAAGTCAGATGCTTAACCAACGGAGCCACCCAGGTGGCTGTCATTCTAATTGCACATATTTTTTTTCCTAATTCATTGTTTTTTGTAAGGCATGTATTAAGTATGTATGCATATACATATGTGCAATCACACACACACCTCTATATATGCTATATAGATAGATAGGTTAAATATAACTGTGTTTTCTAAGTTTCCTACCTATTACCTTAAGGTCTTTCCTTTGACCAAAATTATACACATATTTTCCTATATATTCTTCTACTTTTATTTTTATATTTAGTTTTTATATTTTGTTCACATCAAAGTTTCATTTAAAAACAGGCTTAAAGGGGTATCTGGGTGGCTCAGTGGGTTGAACATCTGCCTTTGGCTCAGGTCATGCTTCCAGGGTCCTGAGATTGAGTCCTGTACCAGGGCTATCTGCTCAGGAGGGAGTCTTCTCCCTCTCCCTCTGCCACTCCCCCCTGCTTGTGTTCTCTCTCTCTGTCATATAAATAGAGTCTTTTAAAAAATAAATTAGAAATAAATAAATAAAAACCGGTTTAAGGAAGAACCTCTCGATGCCAATCACCCTTTCAAGTTCTAATAGTTTCTACATCTTTATGTCTTCCTTTTTTACAGGTCATTTTTTTCTAATCAAAATATATCTACTGTTTTCACCAATATATTTTGAAATAACAAACTACTTTTCTTTTATAATAGTATATACAAAATTTTTCTTAACTTTCCTCCAATTAAGCAAAATAAATTTAACTCAACAAATACTTCCTGTCTGTTGTTGTCTACTATGTATCCAGTATTGGGGAAAATATTGCCTGGGATACAAAAAGGTGTGTATGTGACAAGGAAATTTCCCACAGAGTACTTCCAGACTTAGTAGATGCCATGTTACTCATGAAAGCAAAAATTTATATAGTTCATAGAGTTAAATTTTATATTGATGGACAAGTTTTTATATACTAATCATCATTTAAAATTTCATAGTGGAAAGGGAAATGACAAAGAAGATGTATGCAAAGATGAGGGGTTGTCTTTTTATCTTTTTTGTCCTCTTCTGGGAAAAACAAAAACAAAAACAAAATAAAATCTAATTTTCACTTCCTTTTCTTTTCAATTTGTATGTGGCTTAGAGGAAGGAAGTGTTCAGGGAAGAAATCAGTTTCCTAAAGTTTTTAGAACCAAAAGACTTGGGGGATTGGATTTTTCTTTTGCTAAAACAACTGCAAACGGATATTTATATAAAGAGTTAGGTCAAACCTAACAACTTAAGAGTTTATTTTTAGATTTCTGCTGGCCAAAGGGGAAATATGGTAAATGAGCCTTATGTTCTTAAATGGGCATGTAGTTGAACTCAAAATATATCAGAAATCTGACAGAAGTTACTGAAGAGCACCAGCTTTCCTAGGCATCATTAGAAATCCCCAAACAATGACAATATGACCACTGTTTTCCTTTCTTCCTTTTTTTTTTCTCTAACTTACTTTCAGTTTTAGTACTCAAGAGCTCTACATTTTTTAAGATGCCATGGCAAAAACAAAAAAAATTATATAAACAGAGATATAAATAGAAAGTTTAGCTGAATGTGTAGCAGAGTTGTTTCCTTCAATATGGAATATACCAGCCACATGTGGCTATTGAGTGCTTAAAAGTAACTAGTCCTAACTGAGATAAACAGATGAATTAAATACACACTGGATTTCAAAGATGAAGTAAGAAAAAGAGTATAAAATATCTCATTCAAAATTTTATATTGATTACATATTAAAATGCTAATATTTTAGACATAATTGGTGAAATAAGGTATATATTAAAATTAATTATGCCTGCTCCTTTTTCCCGGTTTTAAATGTGACTACAAGAACATTTAAAATTGCATACGTGATTCACAAAATCTTGCTATTCTACTGTAGTAAAGCAATGGCATTAAGAGCTAGGTACTGAAGTAACCCACCTGGATTTAAACCAGATTCTGACACACCAGCCATATGACTTTAGGCAAATTATATAGGCAATCTGTGCTTTAGGTTTCCACACATACACTTGTGAATGATAAAATATTCTCTATTTCATGGGGCCGTGTGAAGATTAAGTACAAAGAGCCTGGTGCAAAGTAAGAGTTCATTCGGGGTTGGTTCTGTTATTCTTACTTCAGAATCCAGAAGAGTGAGGCAAGCCATTTTTCTGCCTGAGGAAGCTCTCAAAAGGAAGGGAAAAAAATAAGTTAAAATCAGGAGTTTGCTGAGTGAGGCTTTGCCTACCACCCTTCCACACCCTACTGCAACCAATTTACTTGAGTGAGACAAAATCAAACCATCCTTCTAAAATAGAACATTTTCAAGATTTGTAGAGTCCTGATAGGTATTTCTTACTGTCCATAGCTGGGCCTGATTCTCTGAGGAAGCCAATGCAATTAGACAAAACTGCATAGAGAATAAATAGGGTGTGATATATGGATCTGACTTAAAAACAAAATTAAAAGCATGTATCTGATGCTGCTGAAGTCATGGGGCTAGGCTAAAAGTAATAATAATAGTTAATTCTGTTAATTATATTATATAATTATTTCATATATATGTTTGAAATAATTATAAAATAGTTAATTCTATTAATAGCTAATTCTGTTGAGCTTTTGCTACTGATTAAGCATTACCCCTGAGGGTTTTATGTTTTTTTCCTCATTTAAATTTACCTGAAGTTTGTTGGAGTAGGTATTATTATTTTCTCCATTTTATGGTGCAATGGTTTCTCAAAAATGTTCAGTAATTGCCTGAAGTAACAAAATCAGCGCAAGCAAGGATTGATCCAAACTCACCTGTGGGTATATATCACTAGGGAATCTTATTAGTTCTCAAACAACTATCGGTAGGTCTGCATAGCACAGACCACAGCCCTGCAAGAAAAAGGAATGTTTTTATTTTCTTTTTAAGATTTCATTTATTTATTTCAGAGAGAGAGAGAAAGAGAGCACAAGCAGGGGGAGCAGAAGAGGGAGAAGCTGACTCCCTGCTGAGCAGTGAGCCCAAAGTGGGGCTCTATCCCAAGACCCCAGGATCATGACCTGAGCCAAAGGCAGACATTTAACCAACTGAACCACCCAGGTGCCCCGGAATGCTCTTATTTTATAGCAAGGATATCACTTAGTGGGAAAAAAAAGTCACAAGGATCATCACATCGTTTCTGCTTGAGCATAACTTCAGAAATTGTTTTCATAATTTCTTGTCATACACTCAATGTACTGTTTCTGAGGTAAGTGAAAGTCCTCATTTCATTTAGCTCTGCTGTCACTTAATACAACACTGAGCACACAGTTAGTGACAATTTAATGATTGTTGAATGAGTAAGTGTATGAGCAAATATACATGTTAGCCTTTTTGCATCAGGGCTTGTCATCTGAACCACAGAACCCAAAACATTTTGAGTGATTATTTAGTCAATTCTCCCAAATGTGTACATAACAAATACTATTCTAGATTCACAGAAGTTTATTCACTACATACAATGGATGCCTTAGGACATTAGGGCTTAATTCCCTCTTGGAATCCCACAGAGAACCATACTTGGATTAATCTACGCTCTTCAAGGACTACCTTGACTGTAGTCAGGGTGACAAATTTGTCACCGGCCTGGGACAAATGTGACTCATAGCTTGTTTTTGTAAGGCCTTTCAGCTTAGAATACTTATATTTTTAAAGGTTTATTAAAAAAAATACAAAAAGAACATGCAATTGGACCAAAGATGGCTCACAATGCCTAAATCATTTATTATATGACTCTTTGAAGAAAAAATTTTAGCCTCTGCTTTGGGTAAAAGTGGCTATTATCCAAGTGGTGCAGGATTAAGTTACGTGATGATATCTGAGGAGCTCTCTAGTACCCATGGTCCCCAAACTCTTCCCTACCAATCTATCTTCAGACATAAATTTCCTATTTGTTTAATAAATAAATTTGCCTGTTTATATGGGCATCAAAACATCAGCTGTCCCACCTTCATCCTACACCAAAGGCCCCTATATAAATGTACAAGCCCTCCAGCAGCATGGCATAAAAGGTGAGATCTTGAACTTAGAGTGACATGAATTCCAATCTCAGCTCTTATTATGTGTTGCTTATTAGATGAAAAAGCTGAGCATGCTGGAGTTAACTTCCTCATTCACCAGTAATATGTACAACAGACATCAATCAAGAACACTTTTTCAGTACATAACGTGTATTGGTTATCTATTGCTGTGTAACAAACAACCCCAAAATATAGTAATAGAGGAGTTTTCTTGGAGTTTGACTTATACACCACAATTGTCATGGGGCAGGAAGTACATGAAGTGGAATCAGATTAGCATGGTGGGACTAGAGAAAAGGCAAAACTTAGCAGAGCGTATCAGTGTCTCAGGAAGGGCAAATGTTAAGCATCACAGCTCTGGAATAACACGGAAGTTAACAACTCTATTATTCTGTGACTTACAAACCATATATCCTTAGACAAGTTACTTTATGTTTCTGAGACTGTTTCTTCAACTGTAAATTGGAGATAATAATACCTGCCTTGCAGAGTAGATGTAAAGATTAAATCAGGTAACATCTAGAGAGCCAGCACAGTATTTGGAATATGGTATATGGTCAATAACAAAAATTATTTTCCTTCTCACCTACCTATAAGTGTATCAAACTATCAGTCAATACTTTCCAAATAAAAAGCTCTTTATAGGGGGCACCTAGGTGGCTCAGTGGGTTAAAGCCTCTGCCTTCAGCTCAGGTCATGATCCCAGGGTCCTGGGATCGAGCCCCGCGTCGGGCTCTCTGCTCAGCTGAAAGCCTGTTTCCCCCTCTCTCTCTGCCTGCTTCTCTGCCTACTTGTGATCTCTGTCTGTCAAGTAAATAAATAAAATCTTTTTTTAAAAAAGCTCTTTATAAAGGAAATTACATCCAGGAATGAGGTTTCTGAGAAAAAAGCACTACAGTAAAATAATATCTTATATTACTTTAGCACTTTGCACTTAACAAAGCTTTTCCACAAGCTTTATTTTACTTAATTGTCACAAGCTCTATAAGGGCAGTTTTTGGCTTATCTAGACTCATATTTGTAAATTGGGAACACTAAAAAAACAAAAAGCAAACAAAACCCAGAAAGAGAAGGTTATATGACTTATCCAAGATTACACAATAAAGCAGTGAACAGTCTCTGAAAAGATAGGGAAAGATTCAGGGGAGGTTGGTGGCGTCAGGACCAACAACATGCTGAAACCAGAAATACTGGTGAGACAGGGACCCACAAGGTCAGGAATCCAAAGGGTCCCACACTCTGAAGGACGGAGCAAACCAGTGACTCAGCAGCTAGGAAACACGGGGCAGCCAGAGCTTGCCCAGACCAGAGCTCAGAGCAAACATGTAAGAGATAAAAAAGGTAGTCAGGGAAAAAGCCATGTCTCAAATGCATAAGAGCAAGGCAAGAGAAGGCTGGGTGGTGAGGTGGTGAGGGGCCTAAAGGAAGAAAAAATAAAGGGGACTTCTCAGCAGAAGCAACATTCAAGGAGCTTTGAGAGCCAAGCAACAGTTAGGAGGGAGCTAGAATGGAGTTCACACAGTGGCTCTAGCGTATGAAGAGGGGCATTCCTCCATTTACTGGTTTAGAGAGGTTATAATAATGTTAACCTGAAGGAACTAAGGAGCTGGGACTCTTTCCTAATGGCGACCTAGTTCTGAAGCAGACCACTTTTAAGTAGGGGAATGACATGATCAGATTTGTATGTTAGAAAAATCACTTGAAGTCAGAGAAAAGGATGGAATAATGGGGGAAAGATTTCAAATAAAATAATTTATTCCCAGAGAAGTTTCTGAGAAGACCATACCTAATCAAAATAATCTAATTTTATGCACATTCCTCCACTGCACTCTATATACCTGATTCCATTTTTAACCCCTTGTTAGTAAGTCCCATTGCAGACATATCTATTTTAGGCTGGAAAACTACTTTAATTGGTGCCCTATTCAGAATGTGAGGTATTGTGATTAACTTCACTTATTCACTAACTTCCTAGAGACACATGTGCTGGGATTTGATGGCCACTATGTTGGGTTTTTGTTTTGTTTTGTTTTGTTTGTGGTTTTTTTTGTCATTTATAGTTGGGCTCATATTCCATTTCAAAAATGATAACTGAAAAACAGTTTGTTTTTATGGAAATAATGAGCTATAGAAGAATTTTTTACCATTCATTAGTGGCATCTGCCAGTCTGCTTGGCAGTGCATGACAATTAATATCTTTCTTGCTTTATGGAAATGATAATTTTAAATATGACTTCATTTTAAAATGCATCTGGAAGGGAACAAATACATACCATAAATATCACAGACAAAATAAAACATGAGATAGTTACACCTCAGTCTTTTCACAGAGCTTCTTCATACTTCTTTAGTAGTAAGAAAGAAAAGATATGGAAATTACCAAATGACACACAATAGTCATCTGATATTCACGGAGCTAAATATGTAATTCATTTTAAGATTTATTTATTTATTTGAGGTAGAGAGAAAGAGAACATGTACCTGAGTTGGGAGAAGGGACAGAGGGAGAGAATCTCAAGCAGACTCCCCACTGAGTGTAGAGCCCACCACAGAGCCAGTTGTGGGACTCGATCTCATGACCCATGAGGTCATGACCTGAGCCAAAACCAAGAGTCAGATACTTAACCAACTGAGCCACCCAGGACCCCCTGAATATGCAATTCAATGGCATTAGGGGATGGGATGATTGCTTTTCTGTGTATGGAGAGAGAACTAGCAGCACAGTGTTTAAAAAATAAAAATACTATCATGGACCCACAATTTATACTACAGATGATCCTAAATCTTTGTTGCTTCTTATGTTCTTAATTTCCAGAACCATCAAATATTGAGGGTTGAAGCTGTGCAGTAATCATTAATACTGTTCACCACAAATTTCTGATTCCCTTCTCAAGCCCATAGTAGAGCAATGGTTCTCTTCCCCTTAAGGTTAAAAGCACCTATGTGACTTGCTTTGGTCAATAAACTATAAAAAAAAAACAAACAAACACAAGCAACATGTGTCATATATGAGAAGAGGTCTTAAGAAGCAAGAAGCAATGGTTCTTTTATCCTTCTGGCATGGTAAGTGGGTATATTCAACGTGGTGACTGCTCTAACAGTCTGGGTCACCAAGTGACTACTAGGAGCCCATTGTAGACTTAGTGGGCATGTAGCATATGCAAGAAATAAATGCAATTGGTGTGCTTGGGTGGCTCAATCAGTTAAGTGTCTGACTCTTGATTTTGGATCAGATCATGATCTCAGGGACATGAGACTGAGCCCCCGGCCAGGCTCTGTGGTCAGTGGGGAGTCTGCTTGAGATTCTCTCTCCCCATTTCCCTTTGCTCACCAACTGTGCTCTCTCTTGCTCTAAAATAAACTAGTCTTTAAAAAAAGAAAGAAAGAAATCTACATTTTTACTGCAGCAAACCTAGCCTATCTTGAATAACACCAAAAGTAGTACCTAACATATAAATTAGTAAATAAGCCTGCAATACATGGTAGTGGCTTAGGGCTGGGTAGTAGAGAACAAGTGAACTACCAATGGAGACTAGAACACTGTAGTAGGGATGTTTTACAAAAACATTTGGTAAAACTGTTGCCTGTGATAACCGGGATGGCAGAAAATGTAGCTCTAGAGAAAAAGATTAGAAAACAGTGTGAATAGCATCTTTTGATTATCAATTGGCTGTATTTTATATGGCACCATAGAAAGAGATGACTTCAGAAACAATCAAGTGGTTTGCAAACATCAATAAAATAAAATAGGAAGTGCCCGGAAATTTGGGAACCTTTACGGTTGGAAGAGACAACTTTCTCTGACAGGTAAAAGGTAAAACTAAGGGCTTTGATGCACAAAAGCTGACTGGAATTCTGCCTTGTGACATAGGTCATTTAAAAAAATATTATGGATTGAAATGTGTCTCCCCAAATTCATATGTTGAAGTCCCAACCCCCAGTACCTCAGAATGTAACCCTGTTTTGACATAGGGCCTTGAAAGAAGTGATTAGGTTAAAATGAAGCCATTAGAGTAGGGCCCTAATCCAATAAAACTGGTATCTTTACCAGAAGACACTGAGAAAGGATGCCTGCACATAGGGAAAAGGACACATTGAGAAGGTAGCCATCTGCAAGCCAAGGAGAGCTGCATCAGTAGAAACTAAACTAGCCAACATGTTGATCTTGGGCTTCCAGCCTCCAGAACTGTGAGAAAATAAAGTTCTATTGTTTAAGCCACTCAGTCTGTGGTGCTTTATTATGGCAGCCTTAGCAAACTAAGGACAAAGGGAATGGTCATCACACTGCTGAATGAAATAAGGTGTTCCAGCAAAAACAAACAAACAAACAAACAAACCGGCAAAAGTTTTCAATTGGACCAGCTATCACAGATCTCAAAGTTCTTTTGATTAAGAGAAAGGCAGAGGCAGTAAGAAATCAAGAGAGGAGTAAAAAAATCAAAGAAATATGGCAAATCTAAGAAATATGTCAAGGAAAGAACTATGGGTGGCTACAGACATATATCACTGCTTAGAATCCAATAGTTAAGAAGCTGCATAAGTCAGTTTGGCAGGAAGCAGATGACACACACAAAGTACAGTTGAACCCTGAACAATTCAGGGGGGTAGGGGCGCTGACCCCCTGTTCAGTCGAAAATCCACCTATAACTCTTGGCTCCTACAAAACTTAACTAGTAATAGCCTACTGTTGTTGACTGAAAGCCTTACTGATTAACATGAACAGCTAATTAACACATATTTGGTATGCCATATGTAGTATATATTATTCTCTTATGACAAAGTAAGCTAGAGAAAAGGAAATATTAAGAAAATCATAGGAAGAGAAAATACATTTATAGTACCATACTGTATTTATAAAAAAAACATAATAAATCTACATATAAGTGGACCCATGCAGTTCAAACCTATGTTGTTCAAAGGTCAATTGTATTTAACTGGTAGGAATAATATAGAGACAGTTGACAGAAGCATGTCAGAGTTAAGGATGATGAGGTACTCCTTGAACATTCATATGTTGCAATCCAAATCCACAAAACTGATGGTATTAGTAGATGCCATCTTTGGGAGATGCTTAAGTCATGACCCTCAGGAATTGGAGTAGTGCCTTATAAAAGAGATCTCACAGAGCCTCCTACCCTTTCTACCCTATGAGGATATTAGGACAAGTCTGCAATCCAGAAGAGGGTCTTCACCTGACCATATTGGCACCTCAATCTTGGACTTCCTGTCTCCAAACTATGAGAAATAAATTTCTGTGTTCATATGCTACCCAGTTGGTGGTATTCTGTTACAGAAGCCTGAACAGAGAAAGGCCCCATGCTTCACAGTCACCAAATGAACAAAATCCCAGAGAGAAGGGAGTTTGGATAATGTAGTCCATAGAGGTCATTCTGGGGGATAAAATAGGACAAAAAAGGAATATATTTGGTGAGGAAAACAAAATAAGCAACACAGAAACTTACCAAAAGTTTATGATAGATGTACTGCCGAAGAAAGAACGGGCTTGAAGGAAGAAGTGAATGTTTGAAACTAAAAATGATCTTGGGGCCCCCAATTTTCTATTGGCCAGAAGTAGGAAAACTGTACATCATGTCTTTTTTTTTTAAGATTTTATTTATTTATTTGACAGACAGAGATCACAAGCAGGCAGAGAGGCAGGCAGAGAGAGAAAGGGGGAAGCAGGTTCCCTGCTGAGCAGAGAGCCTGATGCGGGGCTCAATCCCAGGACCCTGAGATCATGACCTGAGCTGAAGGCAGAGGCTTAATCCACTGAGCCACCCCCCATGCTCATCACATCTTAATTGAAGAATTTAGATCCAGTCAAGTGCATTTCTCACCACCCAAGGTCTATCACCTCTATCCAACAGGTTTTTCTAGTTTCTATGCATCAGTGATTACCTTGTGTCTCCCTTTCCTCTCCTTTCAATGGCTGGGGTAGACATTAGTGCTATTCTGTTTCTCTTTGCACTTACCTACCCAATTAAATTTAGAAGGTGATGTGGCTTACTCTGATCAATAAAATGTGAGCAAGATGATATGTGTGACTTCTAAATGGAATCCTTAAAAGCTATCATGTTACTGATTACACCATGCCTTTTACTTCTCTCACAGCCTCTGGCAAGTTCAAGATGGCGGCTCCTCCATATGATTAGGAGAAGTGATAAGCAGAAGTGATTCATGTATATCACGAGCAAGAAATAAACTCCACTCATTTTAAGTCAGTGAGAGATTTAGGGGTAGTTCGTTTTTATTCCAGCCAGTCCTCAATGATAGGCGTGGACAGTGAACTGCAGTTTAGACTATGTAACAGTAAGTGCTAAAGTGGAAACAAACTTTAGAATCCTTAATATCAATATCCCCATTGGCACTGTTTAGGACCATATCAGTTGTGAAACAGACCAAATTTGATTCAATTAGCTCCATCCCCCAACACCTCCATACCCAATGGAAAACGTCACTGCTCTATGCTTCCTCAGAGTTTCAGCTTAGTAGTTAGCTATAATCTGAACCGAACTGAATAATAATGGCTAATAACAAGTGCTGGTTTCTCTTTCACCCGTGGTCAGTGAGCCCCCAGGGTGTCAACACATTTCTAGATATTATACAGTGAACAAGACAGATAAGGCCCCTGCTTTCATGAAAACTACCTTCTAGCAGGAGCACACCACTGATGATGTGAGTGACTCGGCCACTTTAGTGGGGAGGATGGAGAGGTCATCTCTGAAGAGGTGGTATTAAAAGTATAATCTAAATGAAGAAGAGCCATCCATGTAAAGACAAGGAAAGAGAAACATCTAGAAAGGAAGGACAACTTGTACCAATGCCCTAAAGTAGGAATGCACTTGGCAGATTCAGAGAACAGTCAAAAGACCACAGCTGCCACTGGCAAATAGTGGTTGAAGAGACAAATAATAGGTGAAGACTTTCAAGAAATAGGAAGGTCCAGACCATACGTGGCTTTCTAAGTCAGGGTAGGAGCTTGGGACCTATTCTATACACAATGGAAAGTCATTGGAAGATTTTAAGAGAAGTGATATACTCTCATTAAATTACAAAAAGCTCACCCTGACTGACGTGTGGAAAGAATGAAAAGGAGACAAGTATTAAAGCAGCTAGATGAATTACAAGGGCATTGCAGCAGCCTAGGTGAGAGATGGTGGTGATGGGGAGAAGAGGGCAACTTCAGGATGTTTTTATATGGATGTGGCACTTAGT
The DNA here is from genome assembly GCA_003697995.1 of Taxidea taxus jeffersonii. Classification (NCBI taxonomy): domain Eukaryota; kingdom Metazoa; phylum Chordata; class Mammalia; order Carnivora; family Mustelidae; genus Taxidea; species Taxidea taxus. The sequence goes on from RCUC01109342.1 coordinate 46,890, forward strand.
AATGCAAAATTTGACACCTATGAAAGGATTAAGAGTAACTGGGATTTTGGCTTCAGCAACTCAGTGGAGATTGGTGCCATTTAACTAAACTAGGCTAGATGTCAATTAAGGTGCTTTGATAGTACTTGTATTTAATTGTAGCCTTTAATGACTTAACCAGGATGGTGAGTATTCAAAGAATTGCAGAACTAGTAGGGGAAATATTTTTGAGATGCTGTGCAGAGAATGCTTCATTCTTAAAAAAAAAAAAAAGAAAGAAAGAACGAAAAGAAAAAGGAAGAAAGGAATGGAGAGAGAGATGGAGAGAGTAGGGAGGAAGGGAGGGAGGGAGTGAAAGAAGGCTGGCAGGCAGCCTGGCTGATTTTTCTCACTTTGGCAATCAAGGATCTTTTCATGGCATAAGGTGATCTGATCTTGATTCTCTAGTTTTCTCACGAGATTAGCCCCTTCCCTTGCTACAATCTTACTTTGGCCCAAAGGGTAAGGAAGTAAGGAGGTAAGGAAATTCCTATCTCTTTTTAATGTTAGATTCTAACTGTTAAAATATGATTAAAGAAGACAATTTAGGTGATATAAACTTTAACCCTCCATGAACCAGTTTCCTTTTGAAGAACTGCAAAATGGGGCAGATGGCAGGAAGCTTGTATAGGATAAAGAATAAAGAACAAGTCAGAGAAAAGTAGAAAATATCACATTGGCTGGAGCTGCACAGTCAACCTTGTTTCAGGTAAGAAGGCCCAGAGTTGGCTGGGCATTTGGGAATTGGCTGACTGGAAATATTGCATTTCTGGTCAAGGGGAACATTTACAGAGACATGAAAGTTGCCTAAGTTTTTGGTTTGCTGATATGGTATCCTGGACAGAACTGGCTTCATCTTGGGCCTAGAAATTTATTTTGATAAAATGTAGCCACATAACCCTCCCCTTAGCATCCTTGGAGCACCTCTTTGACAGAGTGAACATTTAAATGTGACTTTACTACAGGAAATAAATGAAGGGCATGGCATGAAACTTGATTTTCCAGTTTGACAAGACATAACTTATCTTCCTCATCTTGTCAACCATGAGGATCCCTTTTACATTCCTAGGCTGTCTCGAGGAGGCGAGGATGGTGGCATTATCTACTACCAGACAACCACACCAAGACCTCTACTCTCACCTAGTCTACCTGCCCAAATGTTCCCTCTTTTCCTCACATGAGACCTCCTCATTCCTGGATGACTGATACCGGGGATGAACCCCCTCCCTATCCAGAGGACTGTGATATCTGCCACTTTAAGCTCAAAAGAATCACACGTGAGCTCCACCTATATATTCACTAAGATAAGAAGGGAGGGGCAATCCTTTGCTTACCTCAGCCTCCTGTTTTCTCAAATAAGTCTATGTTAAAGGCTTTCTCTCTAGAAACACCTACTATAATGGTTAAGAGCTCAGACTCTGGGGAGAGGCTAATAGTTTTTAAATCTCAGCCCCATTGTTTACTAAATGAGTGAACTTAAGCAATTACTTAACTTCAATGAGTATCAGTCTTTCATGGGAGGATCAGAGATTATAATAGTATCAACCTCTCAGGGTTGTTGTGGAGATTAAATGAGATAATAATATAGGTAAAGTGATTAACCCCATGATTGGCACTTAAATTCTCAATATACATTAGCTATTTCTATTATCAACATTATTGTCATCATCCCAGCATACTATAAAACTTATAATTTTTTTGTAGTGTTAACCCAAAAATAGAGTGCTTACAGAAGTTTCTGGGGAGTATGCACAGGTGATCATCAATAAATAAATAAATAACCATCTTTCTGTATTTTCTCTGTCACTCAAAATATTTAGCTTTCTCATATACCAAAAATAAAAATTAAATCCATGAATTCTGAAGCAATGCATTTTAAATGTCCAAGGTACCCGTTTGATATTAACTCTATTGTTTGTGAGCATAAAATATCTCAAATGCTCAGCTAGTGCTATGCCTCCACCTTTATTATAACTAAGAATTGCCTCTGTCATAGTTGCTGCCATGTAATAACAAGCGAGCACTCTTCTAAATTCACTATTGAGTAGTTGTTTGCAGATTACTCTTAATAACAGTGCAACTTTGTTCTGAACCTATGATTCATTAACAAAGTTGAGAACTAAAATGCAAATGAGCCATAAATCCTGGTGCTGAGAGAATCAGGATATTTAAAGAGATGGAACCAGACACCTCGGATTTGTGCTCTTCTGGGTACTAAACATTATTCCCAGCAACAGGGAGAAATAAAAATAGTTGCATTTCTACAATGGATAAAGAGGCAGTCTACACAAGATTTTTCTACTTGGGTTAAAAATAGAAATGTAAATAAAAGCAAAGAAACTACCAAATAGTTAAGATCTACTTAAGCCAAAAAGAGCTACATCTGAGCTGAGCTGTACATGTAATAAGGCCCACTGATGACCCCAGTCATTCTAAAATATCCCTTCATTTTCTTCTCTTTTCTCCTTCAAAGACAAAACCCAAACCAAACCAAAGCAAATGAAACCAAACCAAAACAAAACAAAAAGACACAAAGGAGACAAGTTATATAATCTACACACTGGAAGACTAACCATTTTTATTTCTTATTGCAATTTGAATTGGAAAGGAACACTCAGTCCTAGAACATGGTAATTCATCTCCTGTTTCTTTGTCCGCAACTACAAGTAGGAGATAGTTCAGAGCCATTGCCAATCAGAAAACACAACAAAGCCCTATTAGCTTCTCATTTGTTTACTGGCAGATCACAGGCCATTTCCCTCCGTCTCAGACATCCTGTTAGCTCTTAGAGACCCCTTCCAGGCATACCTAGAGTACTTCAGAATAGAGAGGGCATCTGAAAAAGCTCTTCTTTTTGTCTGTGAACATGTCATAATTGAGTTGAGTTTTTAAAATATTCTCCACCCTTGTTTGTTTCTTAATGCAGTTCCAAGATGTAATTTGTATGGAAGCCAAAGTGAAGACATGCTGAATATGTGAATGCTGAGGAAGTGGTTTCCTTAGCAATAACAGGCATGTGAAAGTCAAAACTTCCTTTCCTTCTCATGTGACCTTTTTTTTTCAAAGCAATTCAGATAGAGGACAATAGAATTGAATTCCAAGCACCCACAGTGTTCATGAATTGCTTAGCAATGATTCACCAAGCACCCAAATTTCTCTAGACTGCTTGAGCATTTTATTAGAGGAATTGCTTTGTATTTAAATTTTCCTTCCTCACTTTGCACATCAGTTTTACTCATTGTTTCGGGCCACTTTTCCATCACTCTGAGAAAATGTAGATATGTGCACAGAGGTCCTAAATAGTGATTAATATAAGGACTTTAGAATGTTAGAAGTAGAACGTTACATACAATATTCATAACTACTTGTTCCTGTCAAATACATTGGATACTTATCGAAAAGTTTTTTTGATAATTGAAGTCCATTATTTATTCAGAAAAAGTAATATAATTTTTTGTCAACTCCTTAGACAATATTTTAGAAACACTGAAACTTTTATTCATTTCCATTACTGATTTATTTTAACCCACTTATCCTTAAAAAAAAAAAAACAAAACTATATTTGGCTTACAAATTACATGTCCCAGTTGGTCCTCAAAGGTTAAATGGTGATAACTTCTTTAATAATATACTTAATACACCTTACAGTATCATGTTCTTTTACCTTTAACTAAATTGCATTGTTCTTGTGCCATCCTAGGAACACTTTATAACCTCTGAATTGTGAAGCCCAAAGTCCCTAACATTATCCAACTTCTTACCATCATAATTCTGTGAAATGACTTTGAAAGGAGTGTTGCCAGACAGACCCAGGACATAGGGAGCTGGGTGACCTTTCCCCTGTGGTCCTTATGTGTCATAGGGATAAGAGTGACTTTCCAATTGGGTTCCTATACTCATAAAATAAGTAAAGAGAGGAATTAGCAGAGCAAGTGTTACACAGTAGCTGCTCAATAAATATTAGTTTTGCTTCTTGTTCTTCATGTCCTCTCCATCCTGATATCTTATATTCCATTTATGCTGATCTGCTCCTAATTTAACACCTCTTCTGGACTCAGAAGTGGTCCAACATAGAACCTTCATGTTCAAGTGGGCCCCAATCATTATTCCTTAATAGTAAATAAAGGATGAATACAAACAAAAGTGGAAGCATCTCCAGTAAATTCACTCTGGCCACTTTCTACAATGTTTATGAGATTGTTTCACCAAGACAATCTGAGTTTCCAAGCCAGCAGGGCAATTTTCCATACCTTCAAAGGCAGTGGATATATAAAATTCACAATGTTCTCATTTGCCTAGTGCACACTGCACTTTGGCAGTGAGAGAGATCAGCCTTTGGGGATCCCTTTCTCAACCTGGATGTGTATCCCAGTGTGTGTACACTAGGTACCCTCAGTGAAAACTGGTTCTTGTTGTTAGTGCCATCAGTACTATGAACATCCCCTTCTTTTCTACTCAAGGCTAAGTTCTAGAAGGTGGACACTGTCTCACATGGCTGATCTGACTAGTCCTGCTGCCACTAGAACTGAAATCACTAGGAAAGTACTTGCCCGTCTTTTGGAGTGGAATGAAAGAATAGCGGAAGACAGTGGGAAAATATATAACAGAGGGATAAGTAATTGCTTGCTGTAATATTTTTAGTGTTTATTTGTGGTTGACTCAGCTGACCAGAGAAAGGTGACTCTGGAAGTTAACAGGGACCTTGGCTAAGTCACTTTATCTCTCTAGGCTTTGGAACCTTGGATTAAATTTCAAACTATGTTCCCTGGTGCCTTAGAGTTCTGCTATGCTGAGGGCTGGGGACAGTTGATAAAAGAGACACTTAGCAGGTAGGATTCTACACGTCTGGGCTCAGAGAAACTCTGCCCTTATTTGTTTTTACACACTGATTTAACTTGCTAAAAGGGTCCTTTGGCAAAAAACAAGACAGAAAAGTTAAAGATATAGGCTAGATATTTTCTGATTTCCTTTGAGCCTTGACACTCTAGAGCTGCAGGAACACAGATTCATAGATTACAATTCATATAAGAACCAATTAGCAAATACAAAACAACCACAAAAACATGAATCACAAACTGTTTCAAGACCAGTCTATTCTAATCTTAGGCTCTTATAAATGCTTATGTTTGTCCACCAGGCATTGAGAAAGATGTCACAGATAATTCACAGTAAATCTGTAGTGATAGAAGGAAACAACAGAAAATGCAGCACAAGCCTGAGGCTAACATGCTTATAAATCAATATGGTTCTCCCTATTACTTGTGGGGAAAGAGGTCCCCAATACCAGCGATGCATTTTGGGCCATCTCACACTAACCTATTTTACTAATTCTTTTTCACCTCTGAAAATGTCATAGGCACCATTGAGTGTCCAAAGTGAAGGCCTTAAAAGCAGACAATATTTCATCGACATCATCAGACATTAGGAAAAATCAGCCACAAAGGGATGGAAGGAACCCTCTTTCTAAGTGGTTCTCTTAGTAACAGACTTGGGATCACTCTCTGTGCAGCCTATTTTTAAGAGGAGAATTTTTGATACCTGTTCACTATTATCCAATGTCTTCAGAAAAGGCTGGAGGTAAAGCAGCCAGTCTTTCTGGCATGGTTTTACCCCCTATTAAAAAGGCTATTGTTGAACTGTTCAAATTGGGATGCTTTGATTGTTAGCACATTCAGCAGGCTGTGATTACAGTAATTATAGACCTGTGAAGGTCAAATTGACAAAACTGAATATAAACTGGGACAACCCACTGCACTAGTTCTTTCTGCACTCCTTGAGATTTTCTGTTGTTGTTGTAACATCTGCCAAGTGGTAAATCTATAATAAAAAATAAAAATGAAAGTCATTGATTTCACAATTTGGCTTTGACTACTTAGTCTCACTATTCGAGGAACTGAAGTGAATGCTACATTGTACTTTCAGGTTCAGATACATTTTTGGCTCTATGACCTTCCTCCCTAGTCATGACCTTGAGTTTGTATGATGTAGCTAGGTACGTCTAAAGCACATCATGAGTCTTCAATGCCCCCTTCCCTTATCTGTCTCTTTGCAAGAGTATGATGCTGAATACAAAATGGACAGATACATTTTTGTATTTGTACATGTGTAGTATTTTGGAATATTTAGCAGAAACAGCTTTCGAGGAGAGAAAACCCACAAAATTATATGAAAATAAATGAAATAATCTTCTTATAGTTGCCTATTGAAAAGCCAGAATAAAAATTATTTCTCAGGTACACTAAATATAAATGTCTTTATTTCCTTTGTCCCCGTTGATGGTTTCAAGCAATAGTTTAAGGAATAATTAAGCAAAAATAGTCTATTATCACATATACGATGTGAAGGAGCAGAGAAAGGTAGAAGAAAAAAATCCTTTCTACACAACAGAGAGGGATGTTTGTGGAGTGTTCGGAAAAGGTATGTGGTCAGAAGAAAGGCTGTGTCTGAATAAAGCCAAAATAGGAGAGGTGGATGGAAATTATCAATTCACAAAAATCCAGATGTTTTATCTATTCAGAGCCAAGTATCTGAATTTGGCTGCCTGAAATGTTCATGTGTCCTCGTTTGCTTTCCGGCAGACATAGTCATAATCTCACATGCCTGATTTCATTATAATTTACCATATTGTTCAAAATTTAAAGTGTCTTATGACAAGAATAAGTCAGGATAGTATAAGCCATTTTCATGTTTTAGTAGAAATGGCATTGTTAAAGCGTAATTTTTTTAAGGATGAAATTATGCCTCTCATATAAATATAAAATGAGTATGTATCACAGATCTTACTTAACTCATCAATGAATGGCCAAAAAAAAGTTAAATGTCACAACTGGTTCAAAGGAAAATTCTAAGAACCATGTGTGCGTGCGTGTGTGTGTGTGTGTGTGTGTGTGTGTATAAGGAATTTTGAGGTGAAACTATAAAGAAATGCAAAGTGGGTCTATCCAAAGGGCAACAGTCAATTGTATTTTACCAGACACAATTATTTTTTTTTATTTCTGTGAATAAGATTCACTACATTATTATCAATTTTCTGCAACTTACTAAAATGCTCAAAGACAATGGAAGGCAAAAATAAGAACAGTGAACCAAACATGACATGTGCTAGTCATTTTTATTCTAATTTCAAAGTCTTTATTATAATTTTTCATAAAAGACTTGTTTATTAAATTAAAATTAAATATACAAATATTTCTGAGCTCCTACCATGTTTTTAATTACTATCACCTAATTAACCACCTTCTTAGACATCCTCAGTTACATTATTGATTCTTGTATATGTCTTGCCTTGTAAGCATCTCCTTGTTTTGTCTCCTATTCACCCTGTTGGTGACGGAGAGATTCCTGCCCCAGGGTTTTAAGAGTGGCTAAATACACCTGACACTGGACAGGTGCATGCCATGCAGCTTCCCAGTCACATACACTCACAGCTCAAGGGAGGAGGACACCACGCCACACAAGGCCACACAGTGGCTGCCCTCAGGAAAGAGTAAACAACCAGGGCTGTGGGAGGCAGGCACTGTACTATCAAAAGAATAAGGTGCTGGTGCCCAGATTCTGGGCATGTCTTCCCTTCTAGAGAGTCAATAAATAAAAAAGTAAAATACTCAATATGACAAAGAGTAAAGAGGGCAATAAAGAAATAATAAGCAGGAGATGGAAAAAGAAAGTGCAGAATGATGAGGGTGGAAGCACTTTGTTGACATTTTAAACATGGTAATGGGGAGGCCTCACTAAGATGACATTGACATAGGAAATGAAGCAGTGTGCTATGAGGACATCTGGTGAAAGAGCTTGCAGATGGAGAAACCAGCCAGTGCCACTGATGTGCAGCAGAAGAATGGCCTCATGTTCAAGAGAAGCAAAGGATCCAGTACGGCTAGAGTAGACTGGGCTAGGGGAGAAGCAGAAAGAGATAGAGTCCCACTGGCATACTAGGGTTGGTGTAGTAGCTATGCAGGGCTTTCTAGTCTTTGGATTGGTTTTTTTTTTTTTTTTTTTTTTTACTTATTTGAGTGTGAGAAAGAGGAAAGCAGGGAGAGCAGCAGAGGGAGAGGGAGAAGTAGACTCCCCACTAAGCAGGGAGGCTGACACTGGACACTGGACTAGATCCCAGGACCCTGGGATCATGACCTGAGCCGAAGGCAGATGCTTAACCAACCAACTTACCCAGGCACCCCTCCAGTCTTTGATTTTTTCCTGAAAGAGTTGGGAACACATTGAAGGGATTTGGAGAAGAATGGCCCATCATTTGATCAATCTTTCTCTTTTATCTCTTAGAGGGCCTACCAAACTACTAAGAATACAAAGCCTACTCAATATATAGCAGTTAATTATAAAGGGGACAGTCCCTTCCTTTATTGTTTTCCACAGTTTTGTACCATGATAATAATTAGATGTTGAAGCTTCTCACCTAAAGGACACTCTCATGCAGAGAAATGGGGCTCAGAAAATCCAACTTCTATATAGCTGTTTCTGAGGGAATACCTATTTCTTCCCTGGTCACATCCCCTAAAAGATATGGGTATCCCTGACATACAAAACATGGCAGGGATAGGAAAAACTAACACCCTTCCAGGCAGTTGGGGGATATAGACTTTCCTGCACATGGAAATTCTAGAATTTTCTGCAGCCCTCTACCATAGGACAAGGAACATTTGAACTTTAATACATTAACCATATTTCAACTAGCTTTTCTTCTTCATAAATTTAGCTTACACAATGGAAATATATTTCAAGAAGTATAGTAGTTATAAATTTATATGGAATGGACTCTTGAAATTTTTCCTTCTATGACCAAATTCAAATATAAAAACAGTAAAACAGTATGTGTTATAAATTCTGAGATCAGCAACTTGACTATATTTTGTGCAGTTTGACAGACAGGACTCATAATTTAGTCCAGTCATGCCTTTACTGAGTAAATATAGATCTATCACTGACATGATTATGCTGTCTTCATTTTCCCCCACTGATCATGGATTTGATGTTTTTAACCATTAGCATTTAGAGACAGTGGAACATATAATACATTAAAGATCTGGCTGTAGAAAGAAAAAGAGGAATCACTTTATGTGCTGCAGGAATGTGTCATTCTGAACCCTGAAGCTGATTGTTTGCTTTTAATGAGGTATCGTTTCCTATATTTTATATTATTTTGGAAATACTAAAGGCTGTCATGGGAAAGAATCCCCAAAACAGAATGAGGAGAGAAAGTTGTCTGATGGAATTAGAGAGGGGCTCTCATGCATCCTTTTTCACACTCTTCAGTTCAGATGCCTCTGAAAACCCAACACCACCACTCCCAATTCTATCCTCCAACCCTCATCATCAAGATTCAACTCAGGCATGACCCACTCGATGGAGAAACTTTCTTCCTCCGCTCCTCTGCTCATCCCTTCCAGAATTGACCATGCACTCATTGTATCCTATATGCATTTTTATTACTGTGTATAAAGCACTATGTACTTCTTTTGGTCTGTTTCTCCTATTAGATTGGAAGCAATTTAAAGGCAGGGCCCATGTTTTCTATGTTTTTATCCCAAACACCAAGCCCAGTGCCTAGTACATACAGGATTTAAAAATAACAGTTCGATCTTGTCATACTCACTAGGGAAGACATTGTACTGCACAAGAACAAAGCCTAGCCCAGCTTTATGATTTGGGAAAGGCTATCCTTCTTTCTTCAAGGCAGCATCATTATGCAACAGAACCACCACTCATGGCAGCAGAGTTTGGTTTATAAAGAGAAATGGGATCCCTAGCCTTTAAATAATTCTCTGTTTCAGCATTATGTTACAAGGTATTTATTTAATAGAGATTTTCTCATATTGCTGCCTGTGCATTGTCACTAAAAAACCCACTTGCTTTGTGTGAGAGATACCACTTGAGCCTTGTTTAGTCATGGGTATGTAATGAATGCACCTAACCTCTGTTCTCAGAGAACCCCTGACTCGTGAAACATCCAAATGCCCACAATTTGGAACAGGATTTACGTATACTACATTCTTTTTTTTTTTAATCATCAGTTGCTTCCTCAGAGGATAGCATGACTCTGCTGGGATTATTATCAAATTCTGTAATGGTTTTTGCTTCTTCTCACAGGCCCAGAGATGGGGTTGGGGCTCTATGTTCTAGGAGGAGAGGGCCTAAGAAAGGAAGTATGGGCCAGGGCACCATAAGTGCCAGTTGTCAGAGGCAAGAAGGGGGAAAAACCAAAGGGATCCTTTGAAAGGAAGCATATAGACTCCGACAGTGATTGTTTAGAAGTGTTTTCCACTCTGTATTTTAAATCCCCTCCTGTACCCTATGAATCTTCAATAATCCTGTCAAACACAATAGCTTTGGGTTGGGGAAATACAGGGATGGTGGCAGCAGCCTGGACAAGAATAATGAGATAGTTGGTGGAGTGTGGTGTGGGAGCAGTGGTCCCCAGTAAGAAGTGACAAGCAGAAGCTAGAATAGCTGTATGCAGCATGGAGACATTCACAAGGGATTCTCAGAAATGTTCAAGAACAGCCCTGGACTTGCTTCAGTCAGGCAGGCTGAGGGCTCGGCTCACAGTTGTTTGATTCTCCAAAGAAAGAAGGAGCTTTGAAAAACTGGCAAAACTAGGGGCACCAGTATTACAAACAGATGGCTTTTCTCAAAGTATAAGGTAAGACTAAGATAGGTATACATTACAATATGTCTCCCCTGAGGCGCAAAGGGTTCCCCGTGGAAATTCTGTACCCTTTCTGTCTTTACTCCTACACTTAGTAAAAGGCCTCCTATACTGAAAAAGCCCCAGGTCTAGTCAGAAGAGGAGGCAAATGAGGAAGGACAGGGACATGGAGACATAGGAGGAGGAAGAGGTCAGAGAGGGAAATATGGTAAGTTTCCCCTGGGGTGAGAGAATTCTTCTGGGAGCTCTCAGTGGCTTGGATTAGAACAAAGGCGATAGTCACAGAGAATAGGTAGCATAGCACCAGCACTCACCAAACGGGACAAAGAACCAATCAAAACAGACCAAGTGGTGAGCAGGCAGGAAGGCCTGGACATGCATGCTGGCCGACTGTCAGCAATGAGTCCTACAGACACCAGTGGTCTCCAGCGGTCCTGACAAACTGGCCCAGATGCCATCACCCTAATCAGAGGGACTGCCTGGTAATAAAAAGTATCCTGTCTGTGGTGAAGAATTTTTCTGAAGGTGGATGTGTGCATGATTGGTAAGAAATGCTACCATTTGGTCAGTCTCCTTCCCCCATGTGCCCTTTTTCCCTCCCCACTTCTTTGCTAGGCTCAAGTAGGAGCTATTTTTCCTCTCCTCCTACTTTGTCTGTGTGTTCTGCATGCACTCAGCTCTTTGGAATTCTGTGGGTGGCAAGGGTTTTCTCCTCCATTTCTTGTGCTCAGTGATGTGGAAAGGGAAGAAGTATGAACTCTGACACTTTCTTTTTGTGAACATTTTGATGACAGGACAAGTGATAGTCACAAATCTTAAAGTGGGTGGCAGAGATCTGGAAGACACCTTATTTATTACCAGCAGCAGGTCCTTTCTCAGATCATCCCAAAAATGCTGGCAGGTTCCCAACAGCCCAATTTGGAGAGAAGCCCATTTTATTCAAGCCCCAAATGGAATAAGCTATGCAATGGTTCATTGCATAAATACTCATTCTCTCCCTTCTCTAAGCTTTAGGTCTGTCCCTCTTGCACCCTAGTCATCTTTGCTATTTCTCTTTCATTAAATTCCTTTGAAGTGGTGGATTATTTTTTCTGTCTTTGAAAATTTCTTCTGGCTAGTGGATTTCAGAAGTGCAAGTGCTTTAAACTTTTCCCTCCTCTTTTGAATTAATACTGTACTCCACATTTTTTCTTTCCATTTTTGGGGACCGACTACTGTGTTGTTTTATATTACATTTTCATTTCAGAACTGTTTGAAAATGGAACTCATGCCATGCACGTGAATATTTTGCCTCCTCTTAGCCGATTTAATCAGCATGGATACCATTATTCATACAATTGCATGAATAATTTATTTCACTGTTGTAAAAGTTTAATAAAAGTTTTCTTGTCTTTATCAAATTCCATGTTACCCTTTGTTCATTTTATAGCAGCAACATAATCAGAATATAAAGCAGCTCGTATCGAAAAGCAGCCAATGGCATAGACTACATTAAAACTCTTGTGTATATTTTATTGCCATTTTATCTATGATTAAATTAGAATTTATACATGGGGAAAATATAGTAGCTATATAGATCTTAGCATGACCAACACTAATCCACTGGCGCCACTTGTAGATTAGAAAAAATTAGAATTACATTATTACAATGGAGAGGCCCAGCCTCATTTGTACCATTTAACAAAACACATGGTTCTTATCCATGTGCATATGTGCTTATGTGTGTAATCTCCCACTCACAGTGTAATACTATATTAATGATGAATTCCTAATGCATGATGATTGTTTCTTCTCACACAGAGGCACTAGAAACAAATATTTGTTCACAGTTAATTTTTCTGTTAAACTCCCAAATTGGCTATTTTCACCCTGAGAAATTACTCTATAGGTTAAAAGTTTATCAATATTTACATATCTTCCTTTAATGCTAGCATGGTAGGCTTTATGAACAAGAGCCATCGATATTTATATCTGCATGTTAGTAAAGTCATATTATCAACTATGGTTCTTGAAATTGCAATTATGCTCTTTTCATATAGTTAGGTATAAAATTCTTGAAAGTTATGAATAAATTCAAGATGGTCACAAAAAATCCAAAAAGGCATTTATCCAGTAAAGGATGAAAGCATCTATAACTACAGAGAAAAAAAAGATTGGTCACAGTCCAGAAAATGCTCCTTTGCTGACACAAGTCCACAATCTCTTATCTTAAATTCCTGGAGCCAGGATGTGTTTTAAAAATCAGAATTTGAGGGATTTTAGAAAGGTGATACAGTACATATAAATATATACCGCATCATGTAACATCACCTGGGGAGCCTAGAGCAGCACCCTACAATAAAATGTTTAATATATCCTAAGCTAAATTATAAATGTTCATTCTGTGTAGGTTAATTAATGATTATATGCTCTTGTGTCAGTTCAGATCAGGTTTTCTTGTAAGTGAGTTCAGATCAGGTCAGGTTTGCTGCAAATTAGCCACTTTGGCTTTTTCAGATTGTGGATTTTTGTCAACATATTAATAAACATTTAGAAGCATCAGCATGGTCTGGGTACTGTGCTAGATGTTGTACCTAAAATTAAATATGACAAAGTCACTTCTCCCAAAAAGTATACAGTCTAATTGATGAGGCACTTAAGCAAACCACTATTTACATGTTTGCATTGGATGATAAGGAAAATTAAAAAAAAGGGCAAATAGATGACACTGAGGAATCAGGGAAAGTTCTTAAAGAAGTTTCCATCTCTAATCTAATAAGAAATATTTTTCAGGAATAAACATATATAAATATTTTAAACACTTCCAGAAAACTGTACTTCCATACTTGTTTTAGAAACAAAGCCATAAACAGTATATAATTCTAACCCCCCAAAATTCTCCATTGGTAAACTTTTACCAGATTATGCCACCATAAGAAACAACTTCTGTATTTCTATGGTTTACAAAAAAAAATTGTTTATTTCTTATTCATGTTACATATATGTTGCTCTATGTATCTTCTTTGTTCTGGGATATAGGCTGAAGGATCAGTCATTACCTGGGGTATTGCTACTCTTAGAGCAGGGGGAAGAGAATAATGGCATTACTGGGGCACTTGGGTGGCTCAGTCAATTAACCATCTGTCTCTTGATTTTGGCTCAGGTCATGACCTCAGGGTTGGGGGATAGAGCCCTGTGTTGGGCTCTGCCCTCAGTGGGAAGTCTGCTAGGGATGCTCTCTTTCCCTCTGCCCCTTCCCCAGCTCTCTCTCCTTCTCTCTCTCACATAAATAAATCTTAAATCAAAACAAACAAACAAAAAAAAGGATGACAATGGCTTTCAGTGAATCTGCCCAGAATTGGAACATGACATTACTATTCATATTTAATTGGACAAAGGAAGCTACATGGTAAAACCTGATAAGCATAATCTTCCCACAGGAATGGCTCAGAGTAGTGCCCCATAAGGAGCAAACAGGTAATTTGGACATTAATGCACTTGGTTTCTTTATTCTATGGTCTATGCCCTTCTTTGACAAAGAGATAGGACAAGGTGCCCTATCTCTTTGAGTCAGTAGCAAAGTCTGTCTCTATATTTGAATAAGTGGTAATCAACTTTCTCAAGTAGTAAGAGGACCATTCCCATCAAATGAGATATGTGTCTCATGTAGAGAAAATGGAAGTCTGGCATGATAGAGATCGACGAACAGATAGAGTATAAGAATTAGGAGCTTTAGAAAATATACTGGTAAATAATAAATAATTGGGCCCT
>RCUC01109346.1:0-26877 GCA_003697995.1 Taxidea taxus jeffersonii
AAAAAAAAAAAGTTTGATTTAAGGCTTGCCTTTCAGCTCAAGTGTAGGAGCAAAGTAGACAGTTAAATATAGGAGTCCATATTACAAGGCAGCATTTGGAATGGGAATAGAATTTTTAATACCAATTTACTATTGCTTTCCCTGAATTGCCTCGATATTTTGGTATTAAATATTAAGAAAGCATATTGACAAGATTAATTATGGATATTTTCCAAATCGTGATTAGAAATGTGCAAAGAGGTTTATATAAAATATCAGAATTCTGATAAAATACAAATAGATTTGCAAATAATTTTTCAAGGCTCGATGATTCTGTTAGATGGTGTTTGTCTGAGTTTATCTTTCTGATTTTCAGAAATACAGAAATGAGAATCCGCAAACTGTTAGGGAATCTAATTCCACAGGACCTAAGGTCGCCCCTTGTCCTAACTCCTGCTCACTTCAGGGATTCCTCTGACAACTTCTGTGCCATCCAGACTCCTTGTCTTCCTTAGGTGAAGGAAGCCACATTATTTTCCAGGCTGCCTCGTTTACTCTTTGGATGATTTCCAGGGCTACCAAGCTTTTACTGACATCTCGGTTCTATATTTACTAGCATGATGGCCTTGCTAAGTTTCTGTTTCCTCCATCAGGGATAGTAATACCTAGCTCTTTCCCTCCCTTTGTGGACATTGAGGACAACTGCTCCCCCTACAGGCATATCGAATCTCTTCATCATTCCTGGTCAATTTAAACAGTTGCTGATGGTGATTTCAATATCACAGCACAAGGGTCTTCCAGTAGCCTGGGATATTATTTATCTGGGACTAAGGAAATAATTTTTGAATTTGTCTGTAGATTGAAATCGCCTGGGCAAAATATGAAGCTTGGGCCCTGACCCAGGTAATCTGGTGTGTGTATCCTTGGTATGCCCCAGGGACTGGACTGTATAAGTACAAGGTCTGGAGTTTGCTTCTGGAATCAGAGCAAATAGGTCAATGCACCTACGCTATAGTCCATTGGTTCTCAAAACTCAGGGTGCATCAGAATCCTACTGGGGACTTGTTAGACATTTTGCTGGGCTTCATCCTCAAAGTTTGTGATTCAGTAGGCTCAGGGTGGAGCCCCCCAGTCTGCCGTTCTCAAAAGCTCCCAGGTAATGTCAATGCTATCATTTAGAGGCCACATGTTGAAGACCCCTTTCTAGTTGTCTGCTCCTTTGGGGCCTCTATAAGTGGGTTTCATCTGCTATTCTCTGCTTCTGCTCTCTCATCCCCTCTATTTGTCTGTGGCAGTGGTTCTCAAACCTGGGTACTAACAGCCCTCAGATGACTTGGCCACAAGATGAAGTTTGAGAAATGCCAATCTATACATTCATCTTGCTGCAAAGGGGCTGGAGCCCACCATCCCTAAGGTCTGGCCCTCTGTCTTTGCTGGTGGTGGTTCAAATTCCCAAGAAGTAGCAGCTGACTGACAGTTTATTTTTCATACCAGAATCTAGGTCACTGGTCAGTTTGGTTTGGTCAGTCATATAATCAATGGGCCCTGATAAAGGTGTATAGCTTTCCCCAAAGATTTTGAATCAAGAAGTCTGGCAGGCAGGTGGCATTAAGAATCACTGTCTCAGGGGTGCCTGGGTGGCTCAGTCATTAAGCATCTGTCTTCGGCTCAGGTCATGATCGCAGGGTTCTGGGATCGAGCCCCACATAGGGCCTCCTGCTCCTGGAAACCCTGCTCTTCCCTTCGCTCTCCCCTGCTTGTGTGTTGCCTCTCTCGCTGTCTCCTTCTTTGTCAAACAAACAAATTAAAAAGAAAAAAAAAAAAGAAGAAGAAGAATCACTGCCTTAAAGCAGGTTCTTAAAGTGGGGTCTTTGGACCAGTAGCAATACCATCACCTGGAAACTTGATAGAAGTACGAAGTTATTCCTTAGGCTTCTGAATCTGAATGTCAGGGTGGGGGGAATCTGTGTTTTAGAGAAGCTTGCCTGGGAAGCTGCGGCACATTCCAGCTGCCAATCACCGCTCGGGAAGAATCTCACCGAAAGCTCCGTGACCTCATCTGTTACCCTATCTCACCTCCAACCACATACGCCTGGTGGCAAGGCTTATAAAATGCTTTAAAAAAATATAAAATCTTGCCACTAATTTGCACTTCTCCAAATGCCAGCTTTTACAAGCTCTAAGATATCCGTTTCGAAAAGAGATATTTAAAGAAAATAAAGGAGATCTGGCTTGCGGAGCCCAGGCCCCACATTACCGAATTTCCACACTGTCTATGACTGAAACCTTATATAAACAACCTGGCTTCGGTTTATAATTGTGGAATCCACAAGGGTCACATCGGCAATAATATATGCCACAACTTCCACAGCAGTGAACATCTGGTATGTAATTTTACATCAACAAATTCTACTTTGATGAAACTTAAACCGATGAAATTTAAACAAAATGGTGTTAGGGCTGAATCCCCAAAAGAGAAAGAAAGGGATCTGGGTTTCTGTTTTTCCTTTTTTGAAACCCAGGTGCACATTAAAGCCAGTGCCAGGACACACACTTGTGTAATTTGGCTCAAGTGCAGATTTTCCTGTCTAATGGCATTAGACTGACTACATCAAAATAACCACAGGCCTCAAGCCGAGTTCAGTAAGCCCCATCCTTCCAACAGCGGGGAAAAGGAAGGAACTTGCTTAGGTAGCCGGTCATGTTCTGAGCTTCACCGTAAACTTCAACTTGATATCAGTGAAAACACTGAAGCAAAGGACGGTTTTCTACTTTGGATTGAATTACTTACTCAGCCACTTGATTCAGGACCCTGGTTTAGGCAGATGTCTATATCAGATGCTGTAGGGAACCAGAAGCCAAAAATGTTATTCTTCACCTTCTCTCTGTAAAATAATTGGGTAAAAAAAAAAAAAAAGAAAAGAAAAGAAAAAAGAAGATGGGCATGACCATTCTTTCCAACTCCTACAGTATCTGATTCCTAATGGTGAAGTTAGGTTATTAGATTCATCAAAACGCACTGTTTTTCCTAAAATATGTCATTTTCAACTATAAAATCTCCGTTAAGGAATGAAAGCCTCTGCCTCTTGATTTTGGCTCAGGTCGTGATCTCAGTGTCTTGGGATCCAGCCCTCTGTTGGGCTGCAGGCTCAGTAGGGAGTCTGCTTGCCATTTTCTCCTTCTGCCCCTCCCCCTCCTCTCTCTCTCTAAAATAAATAAGTAAATCTTTTTAAGAAAATGAGGACTCAAGCTAGTTTAGTGAATGAAAAGGAAGGCAACTAACTGTAGTCATGATCATACTTTTCATATTACACCTTTAAGTATGTATTTAAATAGCTATGCTGTACATAATCAAGTACATATTTAAGTAGCTCAGTCAACATGCCGTCCCAACCTCTGTGAACCCAGCAAAGTCCCATGAAGGCTCTCTCAGGCCACCCTTCTCCACTTTAACCCTGAGCCTGGGATTCTCTAGGGTTCATGAGGCATGTCTCTCCGGAGCCACATGCATTTCTTCCTGAGTGGTTTCTCTTGCGTCCCCCATCACTGAGAGCGTTTCAGCTTCAAGGTTATCTGCTCACTCATATCCTTTTTCATCTCGACTTATCAGATACTCCCACCTTAATGAGTCCCGAAGAGAACTCACTGTCTTCTTATCCCTCCTCCCCACAGACCTGATAAACATCCCACATCCTCAATACCGTTTCTTAAGCAGTCACTCCCATGATTATCCCTGGCTCCTTCCTCTTACTTCCTTTCCAGATATCCTACATGTATAACCATCTGTTCTTATCAATTCTACTTCAGAAGGACCTGTTAAATCTGCCTTTCCTATTGATTCTCTAACAACCCATCTAAACTGTTGTAATACCATATTTTTCTGTCAATTTTTCTTCACTTGAACTCATGTCCCACTTGCATGTTTTCCTGCCTAAAAGGCCATCTGTCTTGACTGTTTCTCTTTTCAGGTCTTTCACTGGAGTCATGACTATTTACAGAATGGGACACAGGAGCATTGCAGATGAGGCAAAACATTCTCCTTCCTGTTGAGCTTCATCTCTAGCTCATTCATGCTCCAACTATCATTGGTCCTTCTGACCATTAGGAGCATGTGCCACACCTCACCATGGCTCTATGTGCTGCTCAAGGTGATTTCCCTCTGACTGCAAAGCCCTGACCTCCCTTCTCTGCTGGCCTACCCCTTTCCACCCTTTCACATAGAGCTCAGCTGGTAGCTCATCTAAGCTGCCCTTCTTGATGTGCCCAGAATAGAACACATTTTTATTTTTGCTAGAACTTTGCACACTATATTCTGGGACTCTGGGTCACAGATAATTCTAGTGCATACCCATGCTGAGTTTTCCTTTACCTCTCTGGACACGTGGAAAGATTCTACAGCTCTACTCCCTTGTACTTATTGGAACCATATTACCAGATGCCTCAAAGGGGAGGTGAGCAGAAGCCATAGGGGTCACTCCCAGCATGTAAACACATTTAATTACTCTCTTCCTCTGCTGCGGTGACCAAGGGGGCCTTGTATTCCTGACGGGGCAGCTGCAACAAGGTGGTCCCTCTGTTAATCTGGGTTCCTGTGTGTTTCTACAGAACAGAACTTCCGTGCCAACCCATAATAAACCTTGTGCTGTTTTAGTCATCTCTCAATAGATAACAAAGAGCTCAAGATGTAGGAGCTTAAAACAACAGCACTTCATAATTCTCCAGGGACTTTCTCCCAACAGATTTATGTAGACTTCTTACAGCATAATAGCTGTGTTCCAGGAGAGAAAAGTAAAAGCTGCCAGGCCTCCTAAGAGCTAGGTCTGAACCCAGCATATGCTGCTGGTGAAAGCAAATCATGAGACCAGCCCAGGTTCAAGGGGAGGAGAAAAGGCTCCACAACTTGATGGGGGTTCCTCCTGGATATCCAGTGGGGGGGTGGCGGGGAGGAATTGCTGGTGGTCATCTTGGGAGATTAACTACCACACATCTGGGTGAAGCCACTGGGATTTGGGGGTCATTTGTTACTATAGCTGGACCTAGCCTTTCCTGGCTAGTACATTCTGCTTGTGTATTTGTTTTATAAAACAATCTGTAGCTTCTTTCTGGTAAAGAGAGCTGTAAAAGTCATATTTTGCTTAACTTACATCCACATCTCCCCAAATAATGGTTGAATCTTAGTCAGCAAGCTACTAAAATCTTATTGAGTGAATGAGTGAAGGTTTTACTTACAACAACAAGAAAACCAGAGCTTGAAACCGTAAATGGGAATAGAAAGGTCAGAATATGTCAGAGTGACCTGTATAATGATACTATAGATGCTGCCTCTTGCCTAGGACATTGCTTCCATCCAAAATAGATGCACATATGCTATCCTTTTATCCTCTCAGGCTTTCTATGAGATATGAAAAAATCAGATATTATTACAATAATTTTGCAAATCAAACACTTGAGTCACAGAAAAGTGGACAGAACGTTCAAGATCAAATAACTGGAGAGTTGCAGCTGTTCGTCCTGTGACGTGGAATTCAGTCCTCTATTCATACAGGACCACATTATTACATTGGAATTTGGGAAATCGTTTGAAAGTGCAAAGAAAAGAAATGAGATGAATATGTAAGGAGAGCACAGGTCAAGGCAAAGACTTAATGGAGGATAAACATATTCAGAGGAAGATAGCTTTCTGCTGTCAAGAAAAATGTGGATGGGTTAGAGATACAATAGATAATTTAATTAGTTGAAATGGATAAGTGTGTTCGAGAAGAGTGTACAAAAATGAAAACACTCTGTAGAAGCGGTCCCGGTATGCAGCCTGTCTATGTACAAAAAAGCTAGTGACATAGATCACAAATCTTCTGTGCTAAATAAGCATTTACAAAAGAGCAGTGCATATATTTTCAAAGACATAATTCATGCACAATTTAAAAAAAAAAATAGGCCTTTAGTCAGAAAGCTTTCCTCCAAGCTTCGTTTAAAGCCGTGTTCTCCTCCCTGGAAGATAAGTATCTTTAGCTATTCTTTCCCCCATCCTCCTTCTTATTTTTATTTTAAGGACAGCCACCCTCTGGAGCACCTACATTCCTACTTCAGAGACACTCCATCAATAAAGGGATGTCTCTGGAAAATTCTGAAGACTTGATATGCACCCTCTTTTACCTGTAACCTCACCCTTCCTATATGCTCTTGCTGGGACTTTTGGGGGTGGGTGTGTAAACAAACTTGGGGTTCAGGGAGAGAGGAGCCCACAGAAAAGAGGGAACGTACCTCACTGCACCCCCTGCTGTGCTTCACTGGTTCATCCTTTCTCAACAATGTCCTCCTCCTCTCATGTCTTCCACATCATAGGCATATCCTTCTTACACAGTGGGCCAAGGATCTTTCCTCCACATCAAAAAGTCTGGGGCTCAAAACCTTCACCTTCTTTATATCATACCCAATCTTGGTGATGAACTTGTATTTCACTGTATGTGGTGGTTGTTTGCAGGGCTATCCCATTCTCAAAAGACATCAAAATGCTGCCATGAGCTGGGGCAGAGATTCTCAAAGTAGTTTGGTCTCAGGACAATTTAAGTTATTAAAAACCACTGAGGACCCCAAGGAGCTTCTGTGTTTGTGGATTATACTGTTGCTATTTGAGATGTTGGAAATTAAAACTAAGACTTGGGATGCCTGGGTGGCGCAGAGAAGCCTCTGCCTTCAGCTCAGTTCATGATCTCAGGGTCCTAGGATCGAGTCCCGCTCTCTGCTCAGCAGGGAGCCTGCGTCCCCCTCTCTGTCTCTGCCTGCCTCTCTGCCTACTTATGATCTCTCTCTGCCAAATAAATAAATAAAATCTTAAAAAAAAACCTAAGACTTTAAAACTATCAATTCACTTACCAATAATGAATCTAATACGTATTTACATAAAAAACAAAATTTCTAAAGTACTTATACACTTCAAAGTAAAAATAATGAGATGAACTGCATTGTTTCACATTTTCACAAATATACTTAATGTCTGACTTAATGGGAGACAAATGTATTGTCATACCAGCTTCTGCATACAATTCTGTTGGGATGTGCAAGATGTAGTTTGGAAGTTTAAAAAGAAAATAAAGTTTACCCAGTTATTAAAAGGTGGTATTTTGTGGACCCCTTGTACAGGTCTCATAGATTCTCAGAGATTCTTAGAAAAGTGGGGTGTGTGTGTGTGTGTGTGTGTGTGTGTGATTCAAGTATTTTATAGATTATTTAGGGATTGTATTTAAAACCTATGAAATGATAGATAAGCAAGATATAATAATATACCTTGAAGTTTTAAGTTTTGAGATAGAGCTAGCATTTTCAGTAAAGAGTGATCCCCAGGAATTGAAGAAATCAGATGAAATTTCTTGACGTTCAAGGAATTTAGCTGTATATTAGAGATCAGAAAGGACTTGGATTATCAAAGCAGGAAATCGGGCTTCCAGCTAGGGAAAAACATGACAAAAATATCAAGCTCCAAAGGTGGCAGTAGTAGCTGTCTGCTTTCTGATGTCTACAAATTCTTATGTGTAGTCCACCTTCCAACTTGCTATTCAGGTATCTGGTTGTTCACACTGTAATGCATTCATGTAGTCGCTCGTTGTGTTGTGAGGGAGCAATGGGTAGCTGGGTAATTGGGTAGTTGTATCTGCAGTGGAAGATCTGGCTACTTCTTGCCTCCATCCTGGACTCAGGGGAAGGGGCTGTGACACCTGTGGAATAACCTTCTCTTCCTCCTTAGGCTGTACAGCTCTGGCAACCTGGGAGCATTAGGTAAAGGGCAAGCATGACTGGATGACCAAAACCTGAGCTCAACAAGCAAGTCCAAGTCTTGTTACTAAGCCTTTTCTAGGTCCCAAATCAGTCTCCAACACTCTGAGAGCTTCCCACACTGGCCATTTCTAAAATGAGTACATTTCAAATGATATCAGAAAGTCAAGTCAAAAAGTAGGCCTCCAAAGAAAAATAAGAGGCAACTCATGCCACTTAATAATTTCTTTTCTTGGTAACTAAAACATTAATATGAAGACGATTTGTTTATTTTCTAAGGATTTTTATTTATTTGAGAGGGAGAGCCCGAGAGAGAGCATGAGCAAGGGAGCAGAGGGAGAAGCAGACTCTCCAGTGAACAGAGAGCCTGTTGTGGGGCTCAGTCCCAGGACCCTGAGATTATGGCCTGAGCCAAAGGCAGAGGTTTAACCGACTGAGCCACCCAGGCACTCTGAAGTTGATTTATTCCTGCTTGCACCTAGATACAGTGAGGCTCTACTTGGTTAGGGAAGTGCTCCGTTTACCCACTAGGATATGAGCCCAGTCTCCTGTGGCCCAGAATAAGGCAAGCTGGCTCCCGCACTTGTCCCACACCACAGAGAGGAAGCTGTTTGCTCCAGGGAGAGTGCTGAGACTGGAGTGGAGGGCTCTTGCAGGGAGTTCCTGGTAGCAAAGGACTTATTAATCAATCCTACTTCCAGGTTGGTGGTGGGTGAACCATAGCTTGAGAAGACTCATGGGTTAAAGAGACGCCTGACCCACTGGTTACATTCATGGGAAGAACAGGTATTTTGGGCAATTTACCATTGATTAACTGCTCTGAAAAGCATCATTTCACTGTACCCACAGAGCCCACATGTGAAGTAGGCAAAACAAACATTATTCATTAGCTCACATGGAAGACATGGAAATCCAGAGAGAACTCAGCCTTATAAAAATGATTGAGCTGTTTTCTTGATTCTTTCAAGGATGGTCGTTGCTAGTACCACTCTAGAGAGAAGTTAATTCATTACAAATGATGGAATCCTTAAGGCATCTAGGGCTTGAATTTTTTGTCTTATGTGTTTGAGAAAGTCTAGATTAGAAAAATGAGTTCTACAAGATAAGGAGGTTTGGAAGCTGCTGTCTTCACAGGAAGACTCTTAAAGTCGGCACACTAAGCCAAGGTTGAAGGACAACATAAGCTACTACATGACAAATGCCATGACGCCATGCCTAAAAGAACTTCGAACAGCCCTTTCAATTGTAGACATTGTCTCTCTTGATCTACCCTTATTTTTGGCCAAATGCCCCTGGCTGTCCCTTTTATGCTTTCCAACTTTTCCAGCTTCTATGCCATCATGTTCTCTTTACTGAACCTGAGACAGGGTTGGGCACCAAAAATCCAGCAACTTCACTCCTTATACACATTTAGCAGCAAGGGGAAACTGATAGATAGAGCTAATGATATGGAGAAATCACAGAGACTTCAAAGATCTCCAAAGGTCTTATGACTACAAGGGCAAAGAGCCATTAAGTGCACAGCAAACGTCAGACCTTGAGTTGGGATTCGTGTAGTGTGGAGAGGAAGACAGAGAGTCTCAGTCTTTGAGAGGCCACAAGTCACCCATAATAAAGATGGGTGAAAGAGGCATGTGTATAGTGGGAGATCAGGGGAAATGTGAGAATCACAATAGGACAGTGCAAGAAATCATAGATGCAAAATAAATGTATTTTTTGCAAGAATAATGGACCAATGAGATTATCTCCCACTGCTCTGGCACCATCTAAGTAGGCATATAGAAGCCAGATTTTTGTGTTGATAGAGGAAGTCATATCATCTGTATATGTATGTATGTGCATTAGATAGAAAAATATTTTATTTATATATAAATAATTATAGTAATTATTATATAGATTAAACAGTACCTATATAAATAAGTGTTGTGTATATTGCGACATTTTGACATCTTTCATAAAAATTTCCTAGCTTGGGAGGACCGTCTTTCTCAAGGCTAACTAATTTTTTTTTAAGATTTTATTTATTTATTTGGCAGACAGAGATCACAAGTAGGCAGAGAGGCAGGCAGAGAGAAAGAAAAAGAAGGAGGCTCCCTGCTGAGCAGAGAGCCCAATGCAGGCCTCCATCCCAGGACCCTGGGATCATGACCTGAGCTGAAGACAGAGGCTTTAGCCCACTGAGCCACCCAGGTGCCCCAAGGCTAACTAATTCTTAAAGGTAGCAAGGTTTCAGCCAGGAAGGTATCTTTGATATTCAAGCAAACGTGTCCAGAGCTGGATCTCTCTATCTGGCCAGTAGAGCCCAGAAAGCAATACTCCTCTAGTAAGATTCCTCTTAATCATGCCAGACCCAGGAACCACATAACTAGGGACCATCCCTCTAGTTTAGAACTCATTGAAATTATCCAAACCCACCAAAATGCCAATGAAGGCAGTGGCCCAAGCTTTCCCCTCAATGTTGTCTTCTGCCTCCTAACCCTCCTGGTGTTTTTCCATGTGGGCCAGAATGATGTGCTGGGCATTCTGCTCTATGTCCATGTGTACAGTAAGTTTGTTTTCCCAAATGCCCCCTGTGTCTCTTCTTATAGCCACAGCTGACTGATCATCACATAAAGAATAAAAAAACAAGGTCCAGATTTCTATTTATAAAATAAATAAGTCCTGGAGAGCTAATGTACAACATGGTGACCATAGTTAATACTGTATTGCATAATTGAAAACTGCTAAGAGAGTGGATCTCTTAAAGTTCTTACCATGAGGGTAACAAATCATAATCATGCATGGCGATAGATATGAACTAGACTTACTGTGGTGACCACTTTGCAATATATATCATATTGAATCATTATGTTATACACCGAAAAGTAGTGTGATACAGTACATTGACTATAGCAATAAATCAAATGAGAAAAAGAAAAAGTGAATACCTGACAGCAAGAGATGGAGCAGAGGAAGGGCAGGGGGACGTCAGACCGGTGTTCATTCATTCATTCATTCATTCATCTCCATATGGAAGCTGCCCCTCCTCACATTCTAAGTTATAATTTCTCATCTGTTTTGGTTTTGACTTGCAAGTTACCTATTACCAAAATGGGTCCTAAAGTTGGAATCAATAGGTTCAGAGAATCCAAGGCTCTATCAGGAGGCTGCTTTTTTCACACAGACTTCCTGACGTCAAAAGAATTTGTGAGTCATCTTCCTTAAATTCCTCATCATCACAACCAGGGAGACAAAATGATTTCTAAAGTCCTTCTTTACTTTCCAAACCCTGTAGTTTTATGTGTCATGAAGGCATAAAGATACCTGAAGGAAAGAAGGAAAGAAAGAAGAAAGAAAGAAAGAAAGAAAGAAAGAAAGAAAGAAAGAAAGAAAGAAAGAAGAAAACAAGAAAGAAAGAAAGAAAAGGTAAAGAAGAAAGGAATACAAAACAGAGAAGAACTCTGAATGATTTCTTTAAGAATCAGTAATACTGGGATACCTGGGTGGCTCAGTCATTAAGCGTGTGCCTTCGGCTCAGGTCATGATCCCAGGGTCCTCCCTGCTCATCGGAGAGCCTGCTCCCCCCCCACTCCCAACCTCGTTTGTGTTCCCTCTCTCTCTGTGTCTCTCTCTGCCAAGTAAATAAATAAAATCTTTTTTTTTTTTTATCAATAATACTTTGCCATGATGAAGATTGGCAAAGTGCTTTCTGGGCAAAGTGTCTGCACAGATCTGTTTGTTTTTCCCATGGGCCAGAGATACTAGAGGAAAAACAAAACCCTGTTTGTCTATGAAGAAAAAGTCCACGTTGAAACTTGTGAAATTTAAAAGATGCTTCCCCCAGAAGGATGAGAGAGATGAGCCAGAAGAGAGTATTGTGGCATCTTTGGAAGATTCACAATGTGACTTGGGCCTTTCGAGGGGAGTGGTGGTGGCTAGAAATGTGTGTGAATCTGAGTCCAACGAGGAGAAAGAAACCATGTAGAGATTTGAACAAAAAGTTTATTGTAAAGAATGACAAACTCTAAAGGTGAATTTGAACTAGAGCTGTCAGGCTAGGACCTACAGTCTGGATGCCAGCTTTTGTTTTATTAGTACATCACCCCACCCATCCATTTCCATGTTCCCTTTGAAAAAGAGTTGGCTAACCCCTAGATTAAAGTAACAAGGGATTCATTGGTATGAAATAAAAGAGACCCTAAGAATATAGGAAGAGCAGGTGTATGGAGGAGCAACTGTTTCTGGGGCTTGGATAGAACATTCAGAGAAACATCTATCTCCAGGGCTGACATATCTCCAGGGTTTGAATGGGTATGACCATGGCTCACTCATGGCAGAAATGTAGCTGTGGTGTCATGCTATCAGAAATAGGTTTCAGAATTTGCTGGAAATCCACCCTCCGGTGCACCAAGGAGAGCTGTTCATGAAGAGATGTCTCGCCAGAGGCACTCTGCTGCAAAATCCACCCAAAATAGGAACCAGGAAAATGGCTGACCCCTGGGTGCAACTGGATGCCATGGGCTTTAGGAGTTTTGCCTTGGAGAAGCTTCCGTTGCTACAAGAGTCTGAGGATGCAGAAGCTGTATTCCCTGCAGGAGCTTGATGCTAGGTGGGGGTGCTGGTAGAGCAGAAGCCTAGCAGGAGAGGACCCTAGAACCAAGAAACATAACTCTTTCCTCCCACAATCTCTCTCCATTGACCTCTGCTGGCTCACAGCTTACCACTGTGTTACCTGCAAAGGAAAGGTATCTAATGGGCCCAGATCCGCTATCATAGAGCCCCAAACAATGAATATGGTTAACAGAAAATAAATCGATAACTGGTACAGAATGATAGGGGCCAGCACAAGGGATTTGGTAACTTGGATCTGTCCTGAGCATACCAAGTGCCTTAAAGTTTGGTTCTTAATTACCTCAGTTAAAATGAAAGGCAAAGCAGGAGATCGTGTGTGTGTGTGTGTGTGTGTGTGTGTGTGTGTGTGCAAAACACATAGATACATATGTGCATATGTGTCTCTATATGTGGAACACATTTACACATGATATTTTATAGTTATAAAGAAAGAAGAAAGGAAATCTATGTTTAGGATAGATTTTCTTTCACTTACTTTTTCTTCATTCACTGTACATTAGAGAAACTTCATTTTTTTTTTTCAAGCCAATACCACCTAGGTAGAGAAATAAGCTGGATCAGTTCAACTTGCCTGCAAGTCTCTGAGATGGTGTTAGGGTACACCAGCATGAGATAAGCTCTGATTTCCATAGAAGTGTACAAAAGAGACAGATATGATTGTTTCAGATAAGAAGAGTGAGAATAAAGCAATAGAAAAAATAGAAGTATAAATGAATTCCTTCAGATGATATATCTCCGGACCCCCACTCATCTCTAAAAATAAGACTCCAGATCCCCTAAGTCATGGTCCAAGATATGTCAATTTATATCATACCTATTGTCAGTTACATCAACCTGGAAAAAAAATGCCCAGATCCTTAAATCATTCTGCTTGTGAAAGAACAGAGGAAAGGGGCAATGGTATTAGTTCTAATGTTCCCCTTTTAATGTTCTCAGGATGTGATTAGATAGAACTCTTTTTCTATTATAAATTCCATTATGAAGAGTGCTCACTTCAGTTAATAAATGGATGGGGAAGGAAGAATCAAAAGGGGTTCTCTGTAAACCACCTAAACTAGCCTCAAGGCTATTCTGTAATATCCTGTAAGTTTTAAACACTGTTGAAAAGAATTTTAACAGAGGAATTACATGATCAGTTTTCTATTTAAGAACAATCACACTTTCACTAGTGAAATGATATATTGAAAGAAAACCAGTAAGGAGATAATTGTAGCAGTCCAGACATAGGGGACTAGAGACAAATTTGACCTGAGGAGCAAGAAGAACACATTCTCTAAGATATTTTTACTTTCAAAAAATCCCAATTCCTACTCAAGAAATTCTAATTTAATTGATCTGAGGTGAATCCAAGCACCAACATCATCATTTCATCAAGGCTCCCCAGGTGATTTCCGTGTCCAGCTGTGGTTGAGAGTCACTGGTTTAAGTAATGAGCACAAGCAGAGTCAGGGAGTTTTGAGGAGAAAAGGATGTCAAGATTGGCAGAGAATCAGAAGTGTCCCCATGAAAACCAAAGAAAAGCCCATTTTACCAAGAATAGAGTCACCAGTAAAAAAATCAGGAAGGAAGTGAATACAATTCATTATACTTGGTGATCAGTAAGTGAGTTTAGTAACAAGAACAGTTCAAAGAGATTGATGAAGGTAGATATTCCAAGGTTGGAGAAATCTATAAGTGACAACTGGGAATAAGTATTATTCTTTATAAAAGTGACTGTAATTTTAAGAGACATATGGATAAAGTGAGAATTAAGAAGGAAGGTAGGGGACGCCTGGGTGGCTCAGTTGGTTAAGCAGCTGCCTTCGACTCAGGGCATGATCCCAGCGTCCTGGGATCAAGTCCCACATCGGGCTCCTTGCTCAGCAGGGAGCCTGCTTCTCTCTCTGCCTCTGCCTGCCACTCTGTCTGCCTGTACTCGCTCCTGTGCTTTCTCTCTATCTGACAAATAAATAAATAAATAAATATCTTAAAAAAAAAAAAAAAAAAAAAAAGAAGGAAAGTAGTTTTTCCTTTCCCTTGTTTCTTCAGTTCTTTTATTACTGGGTTTTGTTGAGGTTTATGTACACAGAACTTATGTGTACAGTTTAATAGTATTTTCACACCTGTGGGTACCAACACAACAACCACACAGATCAACATGGTGTTCCCCAACACACCAGCAGGGACCATAACCCTTTCACATGAAAATACCTGAGGTACCAGATTGAATTCTGTCAGCATTATGAAATACTTTTACCTGTTCTTGATCTTCATACAAATGGAATTATCAAGTAAGTGATTGCTTTCTGTGTGTTCTTCCTTTTGACATTACAGATTTGAGACTCATCCATTTTGTCATGTGTACTCAGTACTTATGGACTGTGTTATTATGTGGGAAATTCCAATGTCTGGACTATGCCACACTTTGTCTTTTCCACCCAGCAAGATGGTCATTCTCTGCTTGGGCTCTGTTTGCTCATGTAGTGGTTGAGAAAATATATCAGTAGAAAGAAGGCCAGGATACTGTGGGACTCACCTGTTTGCCTCCCTTCTCTCCAAGATCACAGACTTTCCCTTACTACCGTTCCAAGCCTGAAGGATATAAATTTATATATTTTGTTGATCTTTTATAGTTGTATAGAGTGAGAAAGTTGGAATCCAACTGCTCTGCCATGAGCAGTTTTGTAAGTCCTGTGTTTTTTTGTTTCATTTTGTTTAATGATAGAAAATACTAGAGTATTGTTATGCATGGGTGGAAAAGAGAGTGGGAGGGTTTTTGAGATGTTTTAGAAACAAAGGAGTGGTGTGATAATGGACCACATTACAGAAGAAGTTATGAATGAAGAATATATGCTCTATGGTAGAGGGATCTGATTTTGGCTTTTAATATGCCAAGAACAACTTTTCCTCCTAAAACAGAAGGAAGTTATATGGGCAGATTTAAATATAGGGAACAATATTAACCTTCTCAAGTAGCCCCTCTTCCGATTTGTTTGTTTTTTAAAATAATATATGTAGGCAAATCAAGTGCTAAAGATCAAGGGGTCAAGATTGCAGTCTGATGCTCCAACAAACAATGGCTGTGTTTAAGGGCCACCTCTGTGGTAGAAAGGAGAGGGCATCCATGAGAATAAGTGCAGAACCAAAATGAGAGTCCCGTGAGACAATTGTGTTAATAATATGATTGGCTTCTCTATTTTTGTCAATATTCACACTTAATGCATTTATTTGCTAGAGCTGCCATGACAAAGAACCACAGACCGGGTGGTTTAAACACCTGTATTCTCACAGGTCTGAAGGCTGGACCTCCAAAGCCAAGGTGTCAGCTTTGTTCATTCCTTCTGAGGGTTACGAGGGAAGGGTTTTTCCCGGCCTCTGATTTCAGCGTGTCTTCTCTGTCTCTTTACATTGTCTTCTCTCTCTGTGCAACTGTATCTGTGCCCAAACTTCCCCTTTTTATAAGGACACCAGACACATTTGATTAGCGCCTCACCTTCACCTTACTTTAACTTGATTAACTCTGTAGAGTCTGTTTCTAAATCATGTTGATTTAGATCAATGATTTCTAAATCATTCTGACATATTGGGGGTTAGAACTTCAACACAGGAATTTGAGGGGACAAAATTCAATCCTTATCACTGAGCAAAAGGACTTTACACCATTTTTTCATATTACCACGTTGTTAAGTCTTCAAGTTGGAGCAAGGGGAAAAATAACTATGGAATTTACATAGTTCCTGAATGAACTTAGTATGTGTACTAAATATCCTGAGGTCAGTGGAGTACTAAGCAGAAGTGGGGAAAACAAGAGGGTTTGATGATTGCCTCACATAAGATGCAAACAATAAGGGGTGTGTTTCCATAGAAAGTTTAAAATCCATAATCAAACAAAGTCATCAGTTACTCTAACAATTGTTGTAATTACCTTTAAGCATTAACAATGTATGTCATGTTTAAATTTACATTTTTCTATCACTCATCACTCATGAGTGCTGTCTTGTACATAGCTATTGGAGAACTCACAGTTAGCAGTCATGATTCTACCACAAGAAACTGGTTGCACACATCGATTATATTCATTTTGAGAATAACTGTGTCACAGTTTGGAGTTATTCAAACTCATTTCAGGCAGAGTTCCTGCCTTTAATCCCTTTGGTTTTACATAGCCTTGCATTGAACAGTAGGATTTATATAAGCCTAAGTATAACAGCACAATACTTATAAAACAGAAATTGGGTTAATTCAGTTCTGAACTTCTCTTCAAGTTTTTATTTGTGTTTAAAATCTAAGGGACGCCTGGGTGGCTCAGTTGGTTAAGCGGCTGCCTTCAGCTCAGGTCATGATCCCAGCGTCCTGGGATCAAGTCCCACATTGGGCTCCTTGCTCAGCAGGGAGCCTGCTTCTCCCTCTGCTTCTGCCTGCCACTCCATCTGCCTGTGCTTGCTTGCTCTCTCTCCCTCTCTCTCTGTAAAATAAATAAATAAATAAATATTTAAAATCTAAAACAGTGAAAGAGCAAGAAATGCAAGTTATGATAATTTTGTTTGGAAATATAAATATTAGTCTGTACACTATTATAGAATGTGGATATCTTTAAATTTAAAATTTCTTGTCTTAAGACTATCAGTATGTTTTAAAGCAAAACAAAACATCAAAGTATAATAATCATTGTTCATTGTCACTGAATTTCTTTGTCATGGGGGAAGGGGTGTTTGAAAACATGATCCCACCAGGTGTCAAGGATGCTAGGAACCTCACTGTTTGAGGTCTCAAAAGGCTAATAGAGATGAGTCAAAATGGAATTAGTAATAATTTTTTAAAGATTTTATTTATTTATTTGACAGACAGAAATCACAAGCAGGCAGAGAAGCAGGCAGAGGAGGGCGGGTAGGCAGGCTCCCCGGAACTCCCCGGAATGTAATATTTTAACATGCTTGGGGGAAAAGTGAAATTGCTAAAGTACATTGTTTTTCTTGGTGTTATAACCAATGCCAAGTTCCCTCACAGGACAATATAAAAGTTGTACTAGGTAAGATGGTGAAC
This sequence comes from Taxidea taxus jeffersonii, assembly GCA_003697995.1. Taxonomy (NCBI): domain Eukaryota; kingdom Metazoa; phylum Chordata; class Mammalia; order Carnivora; family Mustelidae; genus Taxidea; species Taxidea taxus. The sequence goes on from RCUC01109346.1 coordinate 17,383, forward strand.
AGAGTTGACAAAACTCTTGTTAAGAAGTTGGATATCAAGTGTCATGGGTCTGTTTGTGGTCATGCCATTCAGTGAGGGTTGATGGCATAAAAAATTAGAAAAAGGAATTTTCTGAATGACTAAGAACAAAATAATGTAGGTAAAGCCTTCTAATTTTTTGTCTGAACCAAATGGAAAAATTGTTTCCCAAAGTGTCTTACAGGGAACACCGCTCCACAAAATGACCCTTTGAGTTAATCATCTGCAATTAAACAAGCTTCAAAAATGTGGCAGTCTTTGTCACTGCCCACCCTTTTTGGAGATTTTCAGAGCACATTAGCACAACAGAAGCAGACAGAAGTCACTGGGATACAGTTAATTTGAAATAACCCCCACCTTATTTCCCCCAAAGAGGCATCCCCTAGAATTCATGTTCTTTAGAAAACAATGTGGAAATGAAGATACTTCATATTATTCAGAATAATGTTGCTCTTCCCATTTTTCTTGTCAGGAACAGCAGAGAGTCTCTGCTAATTATTATACCATGAAGGACAGCAGATCCACAGATCCACAGGCCTGCCTGTAGTAATGTTAGCTTGAAAAATATCACATTTGCCCTTACCAGTGGTGTTATATCACCCTCCAATTTTGTAGTAACACCAGTTTTCTCCAAGGAAGGCTCTCTACTCATTTTGAAGGAAGACAGTCTCCTATAATCAGAAGGTAATACTTAGTATGAAGGTTCTCTTTCTTTTCCTTCCTTTCTTTTCCTTTTTCCTTTTTTTCCCTTTTTGTTCAGAAGAGCTTAGTTTTCTCCTATAATGCACCATTTAAGTAAATACAATTTCTCAAGGAAGCTGGTCAAAAGAGTTAGAAAGAAGATCTCAAGTAACATGGAAAACAATAAAACAATAGCTATAAATAAGAAGGCAAAACAATGTCCTTCATCTATACATTTATGGGGAGGGGGCTTAGGAAGAGAAGACCCTGTTTGGGCCGAGTACCAGTGTCCCTAAAATTACAGAAACTCTGATTCAGATACACAGCTCCTTTTCTTTATATCATGAAAAAGCTATCCATTGCACACTAAGTTGATGAAATCTTGAGAAACATCACAAAAAAGCATGATGAAAAAAAGGGAAAAAAAAGTTCCAAAGTAGTCAGAATATTCTTCAAAGGAAGTTCATGAATTGGAAGTAGTCAAGCTGCCAGATGTCTAGGAGTCTGGCAGAACCACTAACATTTCACAAAGGACAAAGTTGGATATTGTCGCATATTTTGATTGGAACTTTGGAAGCTCAAGGCAAGAAAGTCCTGTGGGGATTTTGAATGATCTATAACTCAACACTCTGGGTGGCAGGGGTGGGAGAAGCAGCCCTGGCTGGCGCAGGTGTTGGGGGTTGAGTTTGCACAGAGAACAATGTCCTCCTGGGATTACTATGAGAGAAACTGAGAAGGCTGAAAGAAGAAGAGACTGGAAAAAAAGAAGAAATTCTGAGAAGACCCTAGAGAATTGACATAACAAGAGGCAGGCAGTTTGGGCAGAAACTCTAACCCAAACAATGGCCAAGTAGTCTAAATTCCAAGTTCCACTATATTCTGGCTAATTTTAAATAGCCAGGAATGGCTGAAAAGGACAAAATATGAGAGGAAACAGATGCCAATGATTAGAAAAAAAGTCCTTCAAGTCAATGAATGGAGAAGAAAAAACAAAGAAACAGCATGATTGTGTAGTGCTTAAGGACATCCATTTTATAGTCAGATGACCCAAGTTCAAATTCCAGCTATACCATCTTCCCAGCTGTATGACCTTAGGCCATTGTGCCCATCATTGGAGGTGGGCGGGGGCGCTTGGGTGGTCAGTCAGTTATGCATCACACCCTTGATTTCGGTTTAGGTCATGATCTTGGGGTCATGGAATCGAGCCCCTTGTGGGGCTCTGCCCTGGGCCTGGAGCCTGCTTAAGACTCTCTCTCTCTCTCTCCCCCCCTCCCTCTCCCTCTCTCATCCAAATAAAGTTATTTCACCTTTGGATGTAGTTTCCATATCCATAAAATGGGAATAATAGTACCATCCACCATTCAAGAATGCAGAACTAGATTTGAAGTATTTAGGACAATGCCTGACACTTAGTTCCCATTTTTTCCTGAGAAATTACTAATCATATGAAAAGTGAGAATTTGATCAAAAAAAGAAGCCAGGTACTCTTTTCAGAATAGTATAGAAACCAAATTTGTTCTACTTTTCTTTTACGGTGTTCAGTACCCTTAACGTGAGATCTTAATTTTTTAAGTATGTAATGGATTATTGTTCATTATAGGCAGTAGGTTGTATAGTTTGAGAATTTGCACATGTTGCAAAACTGAAATTTTACCTCACCCCCCACCCTTGGCAAACACATTCTACTCTCTGCTTCTACACTGTGGCACTACTCACAGTAGCCAAGATTCGGAAATGGCCTCAGTGGCCATCGGCAGATGACTGGATAAAGAGAAAGGTGGTCTATACATAGAATGAAGTATTCTTCAGCTTTAAAAAAGAAAGAAATCCTGCCATGCGAGGCAGTGTGGATAAACCTCAGGGGCATGATGGGAATGGAAACAAGCCAGTCCCAGGAAGGATGCTGCAGGATTACACATAATGGATGGAGCGAAAACCAAATTGCAACTCAACTTTTGGGGGCCTTTCAAACCCATGTAAAGGGTGTGTATGTCAGTCTTTACTTGCTTTAAGTGACGTAGAAAAGAACTCTTCCTCTTCTTTTTACAACTTTCTATTTTTAACCTGAAAAGCCTAGCTGTAAATCAAATTTATGACTAAGTACCTGGTTGTGACATTTTTGCCCTTCCCTTTTTCTGACGAGAAGTCAAGGAAGACACTTGGATATTTGAAAGCCAATATGAACTCAGTCATTGAGTAGTAAAGTTAATTTTCCTAGGAAGTGCCGTTAGCGCTAAGCATTTCATCCCCACAGAAGAAGAGGCATATTCAAACTGATACCCATAGAATCCAAACATCTGAGTTATACATTTTCCTAGTAAAGCATAGCTTGCCTCTATCTGGGTCCAGATGTTACATGAGTCTATCTAAGAAAAAAAAAAAAAAACACTCACAAAAATAAAAACAGAACTATTGTGTGCTGTAAGTAGGGTATAGAACTCTGGGGTGACTGAGACAGCTTGTCTGTACCGAGAGGGCGGGGACATGCTGGGTTTTCCTAATCGAATCTGGAGCTGGGGGGTATGCGTTCACATATCTTTTTCCCATACAGAAGGTGAGCTGATACAGTGAGCATCCCTGCGTCCATGCAAGCACATCACTGGGCATTAATTCATTCAGAAAGTATTGACTGACCACCTGCGGTATTGCAGGCTCTGAGAACAGGACCCCAGGCCGTGCTGTACACGCAGGGTTTACATTTTCACGTTTAAAGACAGACAATGCGCAGAGAAACAAGTAAGATCATTCCAGATGAGCACATATTTCATGAAGAAGTAAAACACAGTAATGAGACATGGAAGAGGCTGTCAAGACATTTTTGTGGAATGAAGAAAGGAAGACTGTTCCTCCACAAATGTCACTTGGTAATTGCTCCCAGCGACACAGATGCCCTCTCCTTAAGGTTACTGGTGGTGAATTGTCTTCTTTGTCAACTGCGCAAGAGAAGTCCTTAAAGAGAAAGTCCCCAGGCCCCCATAGTTTCCCACTATCCCCCCAAACAGGAGTATCATCATAAATGTCTGTTTGCTGAAGTTTGCTGGGGGCGGGGAGTGGGGAGGAGTGGGGTGACTGGGGGATGGATATGGGGGAGGGTATGTGCTATGGTGAGTGCTGTGAATTGTGTAAGACTGATGATTCACAGACCTGTACCCCTGGAACAAATAATACATTATATGTTAGTAAAAATAAATTTAAAAATAACAATAAAATGAATAAACAAACAAAAGCCTGTTTGTCAGTTTCTGGAATAACTCTCAGTTGAAGTCAATCTGAATATCTCTGGAGTGTTTTCTATCATCCAGGTCTTCTCTGCAAACACCACATGTTCCTTTACATCCAACACACTGTCACTTACAACCTAGGTGCAATTTTTATCCCCTTTTTACCAATGGAAATGTTAAGGCACAGAGAAACTTCGTGACCATCTAAAGGTCATATGTACATCTGCCAAGGGGCAATGTCAAGATTTAAACCAAGGTAATTTGGCTTCAGAGTCTGCACTTTTCCCTTGAGGTCATGGAAAAAGGAGCTATATAAAGGAGCCAGAATAATCAGGAATAGGTATTTTCCTCCCTATCCCTCTCCTTAATATATATAAACACTTCCTTACCAAGTCTCTGAGCTCATAAGTTTTGTTTATTTGCAAGGAGAACAGAGAGAGCCATCATGGTGAGAATCACACTGTGCCTTCAAGGGGGACATTCTTCTTCTTATTTTTTTTTTTCCTCTTGCATGTTCCTAAACATACTTCCTCTAGATAATCAAAACTGACTTAAGACTTCCTGATGTCTAGCAACTCCAAGACTTCAGACAAGAGAAGGGTTATGCCATGAGGGATACAAAATCTTGCTAGGCAAAATTGTGTTTTTATTTGTCATTTCCTCCACTAAACTATAAAACTGCTAGAGGGCCTGATCTCTATCTTGGTTAGTATTTTACGCCCAACATGGAGTGAAGTTCCAGATACATAAGAAATTGATTAAGCACTCATGAAATGAACAAATGAATGAGTGATGAGGTTCCAGCTTCAATCCTAAATGGAATTATGACTTCTTGATCTGTTTTTTCACTTTTCCACGGTGGAATAGCCTTTTTTTTTTCTTTTTTCTTTTCTTTTATTTGTTTATTTATTTATTTATTTATTTATTTATTTATTTTTGCAGAGAGCAATGTACCAGTAAGCAGCAAAATGGGGCTGCTCTCAACTGGACCATCAATGTCAGTAACAGAAAAATTAAGAGAATGAAAATAATTGATGCTTTGAACTCTTCACAGCTGAGGAACCTTTATTTAGATCCTCTTCTAAAATAATTATCTTTTTATAAACATGCATTTGATCTCACCCACTCTTTCACGAGTTATTCCTGTGTTTGGTGCTCTGTTTTGACTCCAAGCTACCTTCTGGGCCCCCATCTGTCAATAGCAAAGTGTTACAATTATGACTTCCCCTCAGTCAAATCTGCTAGTTTTCTCCTACTCAGTTGCTATAGCATTTCAGCCTCCCTCTAAAGATCCTGGTTTTTAATATTGCACATTTTCCTCGACTATTCATTTACTTACACCCTTTCACAGATTTTTGTTGACATGCTACCGACTTTGACACTTGACAGTTTTCTGATGCTTTTGCTAAGTAAATTGAAAATGGGGATGGTACAACAGGAATTCATCCTGAATTGGTACAGGCTGCACTTCTCTTTCCCATCATCTGAAATCTACTGCAATCACCTCTTTCATGTAGACCTGAAGATTCATCTCCAGTTGCTATAAGTTTGCCATATTTGTTTACTACTGTCAATGGTGGAACTTTTAGTTGTAGACATGTGAAATGTTGGCTGAAATTTTAAAATAAAAAAATACAATAAGAGAAAATATTTGAAAGTCATATATTTGATAAGAGATTTGTATAAAGAAGGAACCGAAAAGGCACCTGGGTGGCCCAGTTGGGTAAAGGTCTGCCTTGGGCTCAGGTCATGATCCCCGGGTCCTGGGATGGAGGATTGAGCCCCACATCTCGCTCCCTGCTCAGCAAACAAATAAAATCTTTTTTAAAAAGATTTTTAAAAGAATGTACAAAGAGCTCTTACAACTCTACAATAAACAGGCATATAACCTAATTTAAAAATGGAAAAGCATTTGAATTAATTTTTCTCCAACGAAGACATACAAATGACCAATAAGTAAGCACATGAATGATCACCATTATTTGTCATCAGGGACAGGCAAATCAAATCACAATATACAACTTCACACTGAGCAGCAAAGTTGAAATTAAAAATAAAAATAACAATTGTTTTGAAGAATATGGAGAAATTGGATGCCTTGTGCATTGCTAAATGGAATATAAAGTGATGCAGCCACTCAGAAAACAGTCCGCAGTTCCTCAAAAATTAAACAGTTACCATATAATTCAGGAACTCTGTTCTTAGATATATACCCGAGAGATATGAAAACGTATGTCCTCACATAACTGATACTCTAATGTTTAGAATAGCCATTACTCCTAATGGTCAAAATGTGGAAACAACCCAAATGTCCACCAACTGGTAAATGGGTAAACAAAATGTAGTATACTCATACAACGAAATATCACTCTTCTTTAGGAAGGAATGAAGTATCAATATAGTACAACTTAGATGAACCCAGAAAACATGCTAATGAAAGAAGCCACACACAAAAGACCATATGATTCCATGCATATAAAAGTCCAGAATAGGCAAATCAATAGAGACAGAAAGTAGTTTTGTGGTTACCAGAGCAGGCAAAGGGTAGAGACTTGGTATGGCTATGGAATTTTTTTTAGAGATGATGAAAAATGTTCTAAAATTAGATTATAGTGACAGTTGCACAACTCTGCAAATATACTAAAAACCATTGACTTCTACAGCATAAATAAGTATTTTATGTTATGTGAGTTAGATCTCTGTAAGTCTGTTGTTGTTTTTTAAATCATTGAAAAATGTTGGAAGGGCAAAATTATTCTCCAAACTGAGCTACGAGTGAGTGTGAGTGAAGTTCAGTGATGATCTTTGCAGGACACAGCTCTGTATTCTGAAAAGTAAATGCTGCAAAGGGGGTTGTAAGAGGACAAAATGCTCTGTATTTTCTTTTGTGAGATTAATATTTATGTTTCTCAATGCAAATATCTTAGAGAAAAAACAGAAGAATGTTTTAACTAATAGTTTCCATTTAAAATAACCTAAAGAGGACAAATTAATGTAAGAAGTGAGCTTTTCCTCATTTTCTGAGACACTTTTCTTCCTGGAGAATGGTAGGGATCTTCTTCACTATGGGTAGAAAGTTCAGAGATTTTTGTTTCGATTTGTGCATTTTGACCTAATTCGTTCTATGTCTGTGATGGCAGAGTGGGGACCACCATTGACATAAGTTTTGTCAGACTTGTGTTTTATGTTTTGTCAGACTTTATACCTGGAGATCTTCCTAGCAGAGTGCTCCCTCTAAAATAACAAGGTCTCAAGAAATAACAAAGAATAGCCACCTCATTTCTAGTGTCACATGGGCTATTAAATGAGTGGATAGATTTCTGAGTGCATATTTTTTCCGTGTCTGTGTGTGTCTTTATGCGTGCATGTGTGTGTGTGCTCATACCCCCAGAAGATTTAAGACCTCATTTCAAATTGTTAAATTGCATGGGAAGGTGATACTATATATCAAGACGTTAATTCTCTTTATAATGAAGAAATGAAACTAGTCTGAAACTAGAGTATTTAATTTTGGAATCATATTTTAGCGAGAGAAACCTGGTTTCTATTGACTCAGTAGATTCTTGTCATATCTAATTTATTGTGGTAGAGTTTTGTGGAAGCAAACATATATAAATGTATAAGTTTCATGTATAATTGGGAAGCATAGATAAAAATAATTTGACATTGAAATTTATACTTAAGAAATGGTGCACTTCGTTGCAATCAATTTTTCATTATGCTGTTGAGATCGATAGCTACAAATAAGATATAAAAACTCTATTATTGATGGGGCATATGTCAGTGTAAAATGTGCAGTTTTCTATAGCATTTCAGGAGTAGAAAATTGTATTATACAGTTTCCAATGATATTCATATTGCTCTGTAGAGAATGCCTATTAAATCAATGTACAGTAAGTCAACATGGGGATATTTTCTAACATTGAGAAAGGGCAGAGTGCATATAAAAAAGTCACTGCTGTTTTTTAAATATTACCTTAAATTCTTTTGTCAGAGGTTGTTTCGGGGTGTTGAAATAACAAGGATACAGGAGTTCTGGCTTTGGGAGGGGGTTTGTTTTGAGGATACATGAGTTGTGTTTTTTGTTTTGTTTTTACCACTTGAGACCTAGTCCAGCTTGGTCATTACCAAACCTGATGACTTAACAAAGCTGTGTAGCCTTGTGGCAATTATTACATGAAATGTGTCCCTCACCCACCTTCTACTTCCCTCCGCAAAAGAAATAGTTCACATGAATGGGTAACCTGCAAACTAACTGCAGAGCATGCATTTAAGAAGGGTTGGGGGAACTAATGTATGCAGGAACTCTTTGGATTCCAAAAGAATGTATTACATATGATATTGGTCGTGGTACTTCAAGTACTCAACCTGTGGTCACAAACCATAAAATCCCATTCATTTAGAGAATAAATGGGATGTAAGCAATGAAGGTAATGAGGAATATTTTTGTCTCAGAAAGCTTAAGGAGTGGTGGACTTGGCTAAAGACATTTATGTCCTTTCAAAAATATTGATTTTGGGAGTTAAATTTACATGTGATTTTTCTATGAATAAAACAATAGGTCATAAAGTTCTCACACTTATTTTAAAAAGCCAGATTTTCCTAAATTACTGCACTCAATCATTTCTGCTTCAATGATAATCCATTTGGCAATAATATAAATACATTTTAATCTATGACAAATTGTGTCTATCTGCTCTATCTGAAACTGTCCCAATTTTACAGTCCTTGTCATTAAAACAAGACTTGGTTAAAACAAATAACTCGACAATGGAGGCCATTTCAAAATGGTTCCTATTATATTTAGAGTGAAATGATATTTGTTCATTATCTAGACACATGTGGCACTCAGTAGGGCACCCACAAAGACTTATAAAGCCTAAAAGGAGATGAAATTCACCTAGAGAGATTGATATTCAGCTTTTGAAATGTATATATTTCTAATTTGGAGGATAATTTATTTCCAAGTAAAGTGATTATGAGTAAGCAGTACTTTGCAGGAAAAGAAGGAGGAAAATATGACTTAGTGGGTTGCCTAACAGTACTGTGTGCATGCATGTGTATATAAAGCAGACATCACTGGTAAAATTCTGTCATTGTACATATATTTATTAAACCACACCCCCACAACCCTGGGAGATTCTAAGAATGTTTCACTAAGAAGCTTTTAATTTCATGGGGAAACCCTATTAGTCTGTTAAGGCGACCAACACAAAAGACCATAGACTGAATGGTTTAAAAACAGCAATTTATTTTCTTGCATTTCTTCAGGCCAGAAGTCTAAGTAAGGTGTCAGCAAGGCTAGTTTCTCCTGAGACCTCTTTCCTTGATTTGTAGATGATTACCTCCTCACCGTGTTCTCACAAGGTCTTTTCTCTACGTGGTGGCAATTTTGGTATCACTTTTCTTATAAGAACACCAGTCCTATTCATGAGGACTCCTCCTGTAGGACCTCTCTTAGTCTTAATTACTGCTTTAGAGACCTTGTCTCCACCTACAGTCACACAGTGGCTTCAACATATGGATTTTGATGGGACACAATTCGGTCTGTGACTGGAGCTAAGAAATGTGTACA
>RCUC01109347.1:0-19549 GCA_003697995.1 Taxidea taxus jeffersonii
CGCGGAGAGGCCCATGTGAGCCAGAGTACGAGCCCAGAGGTTCTCAGTAAACATGGGCCCCTCCTTGCCCCTCCTCCCTCCAAAGGCAGTCCTCCCTCGTTCCTTATTCATGAAGGTGCTCCCAGAGCCCTTTCAGCAGCAGGAGAGCCTGGCAGCATGTGTGCATGGATAGGACACTGCCTCACACCACTGAGGAGGTCTGGAACAATCCTCCCTTTGCAAAACGCTACCATCCTCCTCTCCCTGGGCCTCCCAACCCAGAAGCGGGGAACGCAGGGAAGGTGGACCATCTGTCTGAGCATCCAGCAGCTGCTATGACAAATGGGCACAGACGTACAAGCCTAAAGCAGACATAATCCCTGACAGGGGATGGGCTGGGAATGGATCTGCAATGGGTCTGCAGGGCTGGGTCCTCCCAGAGCCCCCAGGCGAGGATCCCTTGCTGGCCCTTTCCAGCCTCAGGAGGTACCCTGATTCCTAGCTCGGGGCCCTACTCCATGGCCCCCCTCCAGCCACCTCTGCTTTTGCCCTCCTGCCTCCCACTCCTGAGGGCTGCTGATCACGAGGGGTCTCCCAGCTCAGGCACCAGACACTCACAGGCATGGCTTCCCTCCCTGGCAGGCAGCAGAGAAACCCCCTTACAGTAGGGAGCCTCAGTGTGAAGGGCAAGTGCTTCCTGGCACGAAATTGTCCGACGAGGTCTAAGTGGCAGGAAAGGATGACAGGCGGCCATGGTTCCCTGAAATGCTGGCTTAGCCTTAAACCCAGACAATCGCTCTGGGAAAAGTGGAGGGGACGGGATTATTGTCAGAATCGGATCACAGCCCTGAGGATGGCGGTGGCCCCCGTCTCTGCAGATGGGGACCCTAAAGCCCAGCGAGGGAAGACAGCCTGCCTAAGTTCACACGACGGCCCAGGTCAGTGGGGCCAGGATACCTGGTAGCTCAGGCACCAGCAGTGGGGCTGGGCTGGCCGCCTTGGCACAGGACAGCCAGGACTGCTGGCTTGCAGTGGGAAAGGACAGCTCTGGAAGGCCTCAAGGAGCTGGAGGAAGGGAGAGCTGGGGTCAGAGGGTCAAGGTTACAGAGAGTCACACAGGCTTGCCAAGGTTGCTTCATGGCCCAGGGGAGAAGACGGGCCCTGGGAATGCCTGCCAGGAAAAAGCACTGTCTTGATGTCCCAAATGGTCAAGCCTTATCCATCCCACCTGGCCCCACACTACAAGGGGGCAGTGAATCACCCACAGAAGCCCGTTCATGTGGGCACAGGAGCCCACATGGTGGGAAGATGAACATCCGGGTGCATTGGGGTTCAAGCCCAGCTCTGCTGTTCTGAGGTGCTGTGGCATGCTGCCAGGCCACTGACAGCCCCTTCTGGGCATCTGTATCTCTACCCGTGAGTGGGGACACCCTAGTAGCCCTTTGAGGCGCTATGAGGGTTTAGGATGCCCGAGGGAGCATCCCCTGAGCCATGGCTGCCGTGACACTGAAGTAGGGTGTTGCCCGACACCCTAGAGACCTCGGGGATGGAAACATCCCCAAGTAAACAAAGACGCTCTGCTCAGGTTGCCATGCCCTGTGCCCTCGCAGCCTCGAGGCCCGCTGTTTGCTGCCCATCCGGGCTGGCCCACACCCAGCTGGTCCCCTCAGCAGCTCGCAACGTGATCGTCACCCAAAAACAGGCTGCTATCTGAACACCACGCATGGTCTCCTATTGCAAGCACTCTAACTGCCTTTGCAAGCCTCTCACACCTGTTGGAACCTGCACCCTCGGTCCCTACGAAGACCCTGGGGGAGGTAGCCACAGAAGCACGGGAGGTTCCATGATCAAGAATGCTAGCAGGAGGCAGAGCAGAATGAGCTCCTCAGACTTGATTCAGGGGAGGCCTTCCCATGTCCTGCTGAGGCAGATGCAGAGCAGGGGGTGCGAGGAAGCCCCCTGTGCCAGGGCAGGGCAGAGGAAGGGACAGCACCCTGGCAGCTGCTGCCGTCATCCACCATGGCCAGTGCCAGGACAGACCCCGCCAGCTGGACCCCTTCCCACCCTCTCCTTTCATTACCCAGATGTGCCTATCTTCTCTGGCTGGCTCGCAGCTCTCCCATGCTCCAGAGGACGCTCTGGGGGATCAGGGAGCCAGACAGGTGATTTTCCATGAATGAAGGTCATACTCCCTTTTCTGGGACAGTAAGGCTGGACTCGCCAAGAGTTCATCAAAGTCAGAGCTTGATTCTAGAAAACACGACCTCTAGCCCAAACTACCCCATTGACAGAAACAGTAAAGAATCAAAGGGCCTTTGGTGGGGGGCTAGAGAGTAACCCTGAATCTCTGGGGAAAGAAATCAGAGCTTGGGGATGCCCGTGCTGAGCCCAGGAGCGCCAGCTGGGTCTTGGGCAACAACTGTCCTTTTCAGATGCAATTTCAGATGATTTTCTGGGTCAGGGTGATTTGTCTTCTGCTGCATCTAATTCAGATGGAGTCACGCAGGGGCCTGTGGGAAGCTCCTGAGCACTGTCCACTCCACTCCCAGCCAAAGGACAGTGGCCCCTGCAGAACACAGTGGTCTGGTTCTCCCACAGAGTCATGGACTTTCCATGCGCCCTCCTTAGACCTGGTGGCAATTCTTCCTCATTTTCACTAGATTTTTAATTGCAAAAGAGAAGTATGGACCACGAAGAAAATTCAGGAAAGCCACAGAAAGTATTAAGATGCAGATATTGGAAAACCTCTTTCTCTTCTTTCCGCTCAAGAGGGAGACCCCTGCTGACATCTGGAAGTGGGTCCTTCCGATTTTCCTCCTCTATGGTGCTCATAGGCTCAAGATCACCCAGGACGGACGATTGTGGTCCATTTTTTTGGAGTTAAAACTGGTCTACTGGAGCTTGGTGCCTCATATTAAAATCTCCTCACACACCATTGGCTCTAATGCACCCCCTTCTCTCCAGACCCACGAGAAACTTTGGCAGGATGCTGACTGTGTCTGTTTCTGCTGGGCCCACGGAGGGCAGGCGGGAAGCCCTTGGTCACTGAATGAGGGACAGCACGGCTGGCTGATTTCTGTCACTCCCCTCCACATTGGAGCAGCCTCCAACTTTCTGTCGTACTGACCTCAGCATCTTTGTGGCGACGTCCTTGTCCACACTCGGGTTAGGTGAAGAGATGTGTCCTGTTCTAGAGACCCAGGGCTGTGCCAACCAGAGTAGGTGACTGGGGCTCAGGTCCTAGATCTGCCACACTCTCTCCTTGACCCTGGACAGTTGCTTTTCCTTCTCTGGGCCTTGGCTTCCCCTCTGGGCAAATGAGTGGGTTTGGATGGCAGCATCCTTCTAGGTCCCTTCCAGCTCTGGGAAGGCAGCCGTGACCAAGACAGCTGAGCCAGCACCACCCCCAACCCCGGGCTCTCCACCCGGCCCTGCCCCCTGTTATGAGTTATTACTACCCCCTCCAAATCCAAATGCTGAAGTTCTAACTGCTAGGACCTCAGAATGTGATTATATTTGGAGAGGGGGACTTCACAGAGTAATCAAGGTAAAACGAGGCCAGGCAGGTGGTCCTAGTCTAATACGACGGTGTCCTTAAAGAAAAGGAAATTTGGACACACATTTACATAAGGAAAGCCCTGTGGACACAGAGAGAAGATGGCCATCTACAAGTCAAGGAGGAAAGCCGCAGCAGGAACCACCTTGCCTGCACCTTGAACTTGGACTTCCAGGACCTGGCACCCAGCAGGAGCAGAGCCGGCCTTGGAGCCCCTTCCAGCTCAGGTTCCCTTGTCTGCCCCACCTCGCCCATCATGACTCCCGGAATTGCCATGTTATGAGGCCACTACCATATACTGTGGCTCATCTTCTGTGCCCCATATGCGTGGGCCGGGGCTGCTGGCAAAGCTAAGGGCATTCCCTCCATACACTGGGGAAACTGAGGCACAGGGCACCCATAGCAAGTGCACTGGGTTTGGATCTAGGCCTCACACAGAACGCCACCTCTGACAATTTCCCCAGCTACCCCAAAATCAAATGAATCACAAAACAAGTAGGCAAATACATGAGGCCCAGAGACCACACCAAAGCCATCTCCAAGGTTCCCTGGGTCACCTGACTGAAGGAAGACATGCCTGCAGCTTGGTGGCATGAGGGAGAGGGGAGCTGTCAACCCAGGGAGGTTGTGCAGAATGTCTCAGGCTTGGACCCAAGGGCCCATCTGGGCAGCCGGACACTGAACCAGCTGATGTCCCCCCCACACCAGCTGACACCAAGCTCCAGGATGATGGGCGTCTTCTTGGTGGGAGAGCATCAGGGAACCTGCCCTCATTGATGATAGAGTCCCCGGACCTGTTGGACATGCACCATGGCCAATGTGGAAGCCAAGTGCCAGGCACAGGGCCACACTCTCCCCTGCTGCGGGGGGACCTGGGGACGCATCTAGGGCATGAGCCACAGGCGGACGGGAGCAGGCTCACTGGCAGTTTGGAAGAGCTGAGCTGACACAGGCAGACTGAAGGGAGCAGGACCCTCTGGCAGTGACTATCACAAGCTACTGAGGACCTACTATGGCAGTTTCCCACTTGAATCTCATCCTCTCCAAGCAAAAGGCATAGTGCTGCTTTTGCACGTCAGTAAGCTGAATTCGGGAAGGTGCCACCATTTGTCAAGACAATTTGCCACCAGACAGACGTATGGGTCAGACCCCAGGCCCCCTGCTCATTCGAATCATGACCCCCCACCAACAGACACCAGTGCCCACACAGCCCTTCTCCCAGGACAACCACAAATGCCAGTGCTCCTTCCAGGACTCCCCCTGATTACAGAGGGGGACCGGAGGTAACAATTACGATCACAGAAAGCCTAGAATTACCCTGTGTGCACCCTGCCATTATCCCCACCTGACATTAGATGAACATGTCTGGCGTTTCTGCCAGGTCTCGGGGTGTCCCCCTCCCCGGCCCCCTCCAGATAACAGGTTGGCCATTTCAGAAATCCTCTAGAGAATTCTGCTTCTTGCTGCCTGCCATTTGCTCTCAGCCACTCTCCCAACACCCACTGCCAGTGTGGTCCCTCCTTCCTGGGTTGGAGGGGGAGGGGATGATGTCCCCTTGGAGATGGGTCCCTGGAAACTAGAAACAGCCCTCCCAAACCACGAGCAGGGAGCAAGCACTCACCAAATGAACACCAACCACCCCCCCACCCCCCCACCCCCAAGTCCGATTTTTCCTCCAGCTTGTCCAGGCTTTTTCCTGCACCATGGCCAAGGGCCATACTGCAGTCTGTGGCCAGACAGACACGGAGGAAAAAAAATCACAGGAGTCAGGGAGCACCAGGTTTGAATCCCCACCCCCCCTGCGTGACTTGGGCAGGTGACTCAAGCTTGGTGAGACTCCGTCGCACCCTGAAAAATGGGGTGACAGTTCCTCCCTGCCTGGAAATGTACGGACAAACCCTCAGCTCAGTGTGGGGCCACAGGAGACTCTCAAAACCGGGATCCTCCGTCCGCGCATCAGACTCTTCCTGCCAATGCCTCCCTGCTGTTGGTCTCAGTTTCCCCAAGCGCAATAGGCGGGGCTGGCTGGTGACGATGTGGGATTTTCCAGGGCCCGCACAGAGGCTGTCAGATCCGGTGGGTGCGGCGGGAGGCAGCCGCTGGGATGCGCGGGGAGGGGGGGGGCGGAGATGCTGACTGGAGGAAAATGGGGCGGGCCGCACACACCTGCGGGCTCTGCGCCCCCATATCTGCAGCGGGCGAGCCCAGGGCGCCGGAGCTCCGCCGGACTCCCCCAAACCCCCCCGACTCAGGCTGAGCGAGCGCCGCGTAAGGGCGGCGGCCCCAGCCGCAAAGACCCCCGTGTGACCACACCTCTCCATAACAGGGCCTGCGGTGGCCCTGCGCCCCTCGCCCCTACCGGTCGCTTTCTGCAACCTGCAGAGACCCGGGACCCTTGAGAAGCAAAAAAGTGGCGCCTTCCAGACAGCCCGGCGCAGCCCGCCTGGCCGGCGCGGGGAGAAAGCGGGTCCCTAGACGGCCTTACAGAGCTGCACGCGCCCCGGGCGCAGGGGCAGGGACCTGCGGACAGGCCCTAGGGTTTGCAAGACCCTGCGTTGAAAGTTGGGTGGAGCACTGGGTGATTTCGCCTGTGCTGCAGGTGCGGCCCCAGAATGCCTTCACAGCCCTTGCTGCGTCGAGATCCAGCTCGGGGACGCGCCAGTCCCTCGGTCCCCACACTCACCTGCACTCATCTCAGCGGCAGTTGGGAGGCTGGCAGTCCGGCGCTGCGGCAGCCAGACGCTCCTGCCCGCAGGTGCCGCGCCCGCGCGATCGCCCGCCGGCCCGCGGGTCCGCGGGCCTTGGGGAAGGTCCGCGCCCGCCCGCAGCGCCGCCGCAGCCCCCCGGCGCGCCGGCCCCGCCCCTCCGACCCCGCCCCCGCCCCCTCCGGCCCCGCCCCTGCGCGCAGCTCCGCCCCACCCCGCCCTTGCCGCGACGCGGGCGGGATGCACCCTGGGAAGTGTAGGCGCAGTGCCCCCGCCACTCCTCCTTCGTGGTCCAGCCGCCGCCTGGGCTAACTACAAGTCCCGGCAGGCAGTGCGCCGCGCGCACGCGCAGGCAGGCAACGCTGCTGCGGCCTCCCGCAGTCGCTGGAAAGTCTCTGCGGGAGTGTCTTCGCGGCCTGGCTGGCGTCTTGGCTGGCTGGCTGGCGGCGGTGACGGCTCTCTCGGGAGCCCAGGAGTGGCGCGAAGAGAGGCCCAGGGACAGACGCTTAGAGCAGCTCTTCTTGTCGTGGAGCTGCAGGGGGCCCGAAGACCTGGGCCAACCCCTCCCTCTCCCCGAGTTTACAGAGGAGGAAACTGAGGCTAGGCGGGGCGCGCGGGCTGGGATTCTGGCGTGGGGTCCCTGACTTCAGGCCTAGAACAGCACGCCGCCGACTCCCGGCGCCCTGCACTGGCTGGCGCCCGAGGAGGGGGTGCGTCCCACCCCAAGGCAGTCCTGGGGCCCCAGCACCCCCACTGCCACCCACTGACCTCTCTGATGTCAGGCGCCTAGCACAGGGTGGAGTCCTGGTACAGGAGAGGGAAAGACTAGGGTTGGGATTTAGGAAATCAGGGGGAGCAGGCTGAACCTGCCTGGTAGTGACAAAAGGGGACTTTGGGGTGCAGCCTGGACTGGGGGAGCATTCAGGAGGCAGAGTCTCGGAATCTGGCCTGGCGGGGCGAGGTGGCAAGAGGACGTTTGACTTGGGCCAAGGCTTTTGGGAGATGCTGACAAGAGGAGGGCTGACCGCAGGAAATGTGGACCTAAATGGATTACGGAAGCAGAAACAGGTGTTCCAACCTGGCCCTCACCAGTGTCCACCTACCCCAGACAGGTGCTGCGGGAACAGGCGCAGTCTGTCAGAATTAGCCACAGGCCGGTCAGCCCCTGCCCCACGCACCCCGCCAGCTCTAGTCCTTGCCCCTTGGGCCTTTTTCCCAGGACACAAGTGCCCTGTGATGGAAGGAGCACTAGAAAGCATCAGATATCTCCTTCCGACCCAGCTTCCCCTCTTCAGTGGGACCTTGAGCAAGACCCTTCCCTTATGTGGGCGTCAGGATTAGGAAGCCGAGTGAAGGAGCCGCTGTTGGCTGGGAGCTCCACAGCTGGGTCGTGGGTCTTGGTCACGGCAGTGGCAGTCTGGCAGGGGTGCAGGCCCCAGGGAGCCAGACCACCTGGTGGGGAGCCTGGCTTCACCTGCTGGTGCAAGATGCCTGACTCTGCCTCCGTGTTCATCACCCATCTAGACAGAGTTCCCGCCTTTTAGGGTGGGTGTGAGGATTACACTGGGTAATCCGTGCCCTGCACTGCTCTGAGTAGGATTCTTAGCCTCGCACATGGCCTGGTCAGGGTGGGCACTCCACAAACTCCTGTTGAATGAAGGGAGAGAGGACGGAGGAAGGAGAGACGGTGGGAGGGCACCCGCCAGCAGTCACCCCCCGTCAGGGAGCTCTCTGCCAGGCCCCTGAGTCCTGCTTCTGCCCTGGCAGAAGCATCAGCACCTGTACCCTCCCCCATCTTAGGTGTCTCCAAAGGCTCCTAAGAACCTTGTCAGGATGGCAAGGATGCCACCATCACGCTAATAGCCGTGGGAAAAGCCAGGGTGTGGATGGGCACTTATTCCCAAGTTGCCGTGAGTCAGAGGGTGGACATAGGTGGCCTGGTTCCTGGCTGGTCCCAGGTCTCAGCCTGCTATGTGGCTGCCCTGGGCCTCCATGGAGCTGGCCTTGCCTCTCCAAGCAGCCACTGTCGAAGAGAGCGACGGGGGAGTCCCAGCAGTTCCCAACCTGGAAGGACCCTGGTCGTGTGATTCTGACACATTCTTTCACGAGGTCAGAACCTAAGGCTCAGGGAGGTCCTGACCAGAGTCACTCAGCAAACCAGCAGTATGGGGAGAGGGTTTGACCTAGGCCCCGTAGCTGTGCCACCAACCCTCTGCTCTCTCGGTGGGTCCCCTGAGCCAGGGGCGCTCTCGCTGGGGCAGGTCTGCTAGTGTGTCCTCTCCTGTGTAGAGCCCACTGACACTGGTTGACCCAGACTTTGGTTCTCACCCCTGGTGCTGTGCCCAGGTGTGATCTCGGGCAATTTGCTTGCTCTCTGTGCTTCATTTTTCTTATCCTTCAAAGCACTGCCTCAACCCCAGTAGGACTTGTTAAAGGATAACAGAGTAATAGGGACACCTGACAAAAAGGGCTCCATAAATGATGGTTGTTATCATTATTGTTACGTTACTAAATCAGACCTGGAAGAGGGGGGTGCCATCACTTCCCCCAGAGACTGTTTTCTCTTTTCATGTGTATTTCTTACATCCACCTGTCCATCATCTATCTGGCCTTCTGTCCACATTTTTTTAAAGATTTTATTTATTCATTTGAGAGAGAAAGAGTGAGAGCATGAAGAGCAGGGGGAGAGGGAGAAGCAGACTCCCTACTGAGCCAGGAGCCTGTTGTGGGGCTCGATCCTAGGACACAGAGATCATGACCTGAGCTGAAGGCAGACACTTAAACATCTCAGCCACTGGGTGTCCTGTCCATCCACATTTATTGGACCCCTTTAGTGTACCAGGCACTGTTCCGGTGAAAAAAACAAGAATTTGTTTCTCAAGTCACATGACCCACTCTGAAAAAGGCCATGGCCCAAGGAGGGGGTGTCAGAGGGCCTTCGGGGTCTCCATGACACCGAGAGGTCCCAGAGAGACTAACAGTCAAACCAAGACCGTGTGATCCGTATTAAAAGTGTGTACATTCAAAGGGACAGCTGGGTGGGTGCGGATGCAGAAGGAGCTCTAAGGCAGTAGATAGGAGCTTGCCCTCCTCTTCCTGCCCTCCTCCAACCAGCCTCACACCCCTTGCAGACAGAGGGACGCCCTCATACCCCTGACCCCCAGCAGGCAATGTAGGGGCCTCCTTGGGGGCCCCTCCCACCTCAACATTTCATGGGTGGGGGGATGCCTTCAAACCCCTCGCAGGAGGGTGCCTGAGGCAGTGGCCCTGCTGTCCGCCACCCCCCCACCGCCACCCAGCTCCATGCCCACTCTTGCCACAGATGCCTTTGCCCCATCAGTTGCACCTAAGGCTCACACGGTCCATTCGGTTTAATCCTTCCACGACCCTTGAAGCAGGGCTGTGGTCTTCTACCCTAGAGGCTTGGGGAGGGGACAGAGCCTGGCCAGGCCTCACTCGGGCAGTGTGGAAAGGGCTGAGCTTTCCAAGGCGCCTGTAGACTAGGTCAGAGCACTGGCCTCTGTCCCTCTCATATGGGCCTTGGGCGCTGCTGCAGCTGCCTTGGGGTCAGGAGGCTCTTCTTGAGTGTGGACACTGCTTTGTGGTGGTGCTGGAAGGAAAACAGCAATGTAACTGGGCCAAGATGACAGGGCTGGGCAGTGCCAGGTTGCACAGGAGGCTGGGAGGGGACGGTAAGTACCCCCGGGGGAAAGATTCTCTTCTTTTCATGACAAAATGTTCCTGGGACAAAGGCAAACACCTGTCACTGTTCCGCAGGCCTATAAACTGCTTCAAAGTGAGGGTCATTTGTCCTGAGAAAGTGTATTGCCCTTCTGCAGAGCACCAAGGCCTTGGGAAGTACAGAATGTTGAGCAGTGGGGCGGGCCTGGGCACAGCTGGGTGGCAGTGCTGACCTCAGCAGTCTGTGTCACGTAGAGATTTGGGTTGGGTTTCTAAGGTCAGCCCAGGAGGGCCTGGGAGGGAGAGGGGCCAGCGACCCATGGGTCAGGGGGCTACTCATATGGAGAAGAGCCTGGATGGAGGGGTTCTGTTTTACCCCCAAAGGGGCTGGCCTCCTGTTCAGGTGCCAGGACTGCCAAGGGTCAGTGGAAACTGCCCCCGAGAATGCCCAGGGTCAAGCCAGGTGAGGCGAGCAGTCAGGACCTGAGACAGCTCAGTGCCAGCAGACCCATCATCATCCTCATTTTGTAGACAGGGAAACGGAAGAGCTGGGATGCACCCCCAGGCCCTTTTGAAGAGGCTGTGGGCTTTGGCACAGTGCCCCCAGGTCTGGCATTACTGCCAAGAGGCATTGGGGAGGCCAAGTAACAAGGCTGAGTCCCTTGGGCCAAGGATGGGGTGCACAGCCCAGAGGGACAGACCCCTCTGGATCCAAGCCATGCCAGGCCCACTGCCCCCTGGGCTGCTGGAAAGGCTCTTTCCCTCACCTGGATAGCACAGCCTCGCCCTCTGGACTTCAGTGGAAATTTCCTCCTTGGAGGAGCACCCGACTAAGCCAGAGGCCACCTCTGCTCCCTGTGGCCTTGCCAGTCACGGCCACATCACTCCCCAGTCCTGCCATCTGGTTTCTGTCTGCCCTGCCAGGCAAGACTAGGCAGAGAAATCCACGGTGTCCTGAGCATCTCAAGGTCTGCAGAACATCCAGGGTGCTCCAGCACACAGGTGAATAGCCACTGACCTATGGAATCAACATACTCCCCACTGTAGTCCCCTTGGCCACTTCTCACTCAGCATATGAAAGGGAAAAGAGGTCATACTCCCCAGAGCCCCTTCCCAACATTCCCAACCTCGCCCTGGGTCTACTCAGGCTTCCCACAACTTTCTTCCGCAGAGAGCAGCACAAGGGGGCTGAGCTCCCCTGGGGCCTGGTCTAGAAAGGTGTCCTGAGAACCCGACTTTGCAGAAACCCCCCTAGTCGAAGTCACCCAGTCGGTAGAAGTGGATGGAGTCCAGTGGCCCGGGAGGACCATGGGGCCCCTCTAGCCATGCTCTTACTGAAGCTATAGGTTCTCTGTCCTTCCTCCACCTCCAAATACAGCCTGAGAATTGATTTCCTTTACAGCCAAGTGGAGAAACAAATGAAATATGATTTCATTGTGGGCTCCTTCCAAGCACTCAATAATTTAAAAGCATGCCATATGAAACCCAGAGTAAAAATAACATGTGACTCACATCTTGGAGCCTTGCTCTCTCCAATGCATATCCATGCACCTGGACCAGCCCAACCCCGCCGTCACACACCTACGGCTCACCAGAGTTCCCCAGGCAGGTGGTGAGGGGACATGTGTGGGCGCGGGTCACAGGTGCCCTCTCGTCTGCAGCGGGGAGCTGTCCCACACTTGAATCTGCCCAGTCGGCTCTGCATCCTTTGGTAGCCCAGGAAGCATTCTGCCATCACAGAAAAGTCTCGAGAGCTGGCTGATCTTGGTGATGGAAGGAAGTCGGAGACGTGGGCCTGATGCTGGAAAGGACTCCGTGCAAGACCTGCTGATCAGAACGCCTTTCCTTTAATTAAGTCATGTGCATGTGCAGCAGACGTGGATGAGGAGAGTAGGGAGAGAGAGAGAATGAGAGAGAGAGAGAGAGTAGAGCAAGCTCAGAAGTAGGGTGATACATTGAATGAGCCCCTATAGTGTACCCGGTCCTTTTTCGGAGGCCAGAGATCAGAAGTGCTGGTCTGGGCCGTGGGGAGTGCCGAGAGTGTGCAGATGGAAAGCCTGGCCCCTCTGGCTGTGGAACGAAGCATGCAGAGAAGCCCTTTCAACAACAGAAATCGCGGGACGCTGGGCTGCTCGGTCAGGGAAGCATCTGACTCCTGAGTTCAGCTCAGGTCGTGATCCTGGGCTCCTGAGATTGAGCCCCAGGTCAGGCTCTGAGCTCAGCTGGGGGGCAGTCTGCTTGAGATTCTCTCCCTACCCCCCCAAAAGAAATAAATAAATCTTTAAAAAATAAACAGGAGAGATTTATCCTCCCATGGTCCTGGAGGCCAGATGTCTGAGATGCTCCCAATTCCCAGGGAGGGTCCTTCCTTGCACTTCTTCCAGCTCCTGGGGGCTCCCAGTAAACCCAATCCCTGGCATCCCAGGGCTGGTGGCGGCCGTGCTCCAATCTTGCCTCTGCCTGTGTCCTTCCTCTTCCTGTAAGGACACCAGTCCTGGGGTTTAGGGCCCAACTCCCGCATGGCCTCATCTAGTCACACCGGTGATGACTCTATTCCCAAAGAAGCTCAGCTCATGGGTCCTGAGGGTAGGGGCTTCAGCATCTCCTTAGCCCCACTCCCACCCCACCCAGCATCATGCCCCATGAGGGCCTGGGAAGAGAGCTTCAGGTCTAAGGCATCCCAGTAGGAGGGGAGAAAACTGGGACTCAGAAGAACAAGGTCACCTGGGAGCCAGGTCCCAGCAGGCTGGAGTCCCCTGCTGTCCCCAGCTTGCTGATGACAAGGTGGGCACCCGGACATGCAGAGGATGCAGGGGCAGCCCTCCCAGATGGGGAGACCAGCTCTTGTTCTAGGCAGTGAAAGGCTCCTGTTTGAAGCCTCGTGTGGCACCTCCTCGTTTCTGGTCCCAGGCCCATCAGAGCCAGACACTCATCACCTCCTAACACCAGGGGCGTGGGTGTGGGTTTTGGGTGGGGGAAGGGGTGGGTTTGGAGGGAGACTAGCCACTGCCTCACCTCCTGCAGTGTTACCAAGTATCTTACCCTCACTGCCTCTGGCTCCAGCTCCCCTTTCCAGCCCTGACGCTGAGCACCACTCAGTGTTACACATGGCAGTGGGGTGGGTGGCTTGGGTCACTGAGGCTAAGCGTTGTGCAGAAGCCATGCAGCAAGGACAGGCCTGGATGAGGCCAGATGTGGGTTCCTCCAATGACCATCACAGGACACTCACTGCTAGAATTTTGGGGGGGCTCTGACCAAGCTGCTGTGAGCAGACACGGGACTTCGTGGTTCGCTGATAATGCCAAAGGCCACTGGTGGGGGATGCTGAAAGATGCACAATCTGTTATCTTCATAATACAAACAAAAGCAAACAGTGCCCCCCCACACTAACCTTACCTGTCCCCGCATGACCTTCTTAGTCATGTTTCTTGGAAGAAGCATCTATGCTTGCTCTCTGCACTGTATCACCTCCCATTCACTCAAAAACCACCTCCCACCCCCACCCAGCCACTCTCAGCCACACACTGAGGGCCCCCCTGGGGTTCCATCCAGTGGACAAGTCTCTGCTGAAGCTGATCTGCTATCTCTGCAGATCCCACACCGGCCACCTTTCTTGAACCTTCCATGGTCTCCTGCTCAGTCTCTCCTCCCTGTCCCCATCACTGGCTTATCCCTCCCTGAACCCCTCTTGGAGGGTCTCAGGAGGCCCCTTCTCACCATGCCCCTCCTCCTTTGACAGGCAAAAGCACACCCACCTACTTCTGTGGTGGTCAGTTTCATGGGTCAATTCAGCCAGGCTGTGGTCCCTAGTATCTTTCATCCACTGACCCATCCATCCATCCATCCACCCATCATCCACCCACCCATCCATCTATCCATGCATCCTTTCATCCATCCATTCATCCTCCACCCATCTACCCATCAACCATCCACCCATCCATCATCATCCATCCATCCACCCATTCAACAATCCATCAACCCACTCATCCATCCATTCATTCATCCATCCATTATCCACCCACTCACCCACCCATCTTTCCATCACCTATGCATCCATCCACCTATCATCACAATACAAACAAATTGTCCACACATTGTCCACCCACCCATCCATCTTTCCATGCATCCTTTCATCCATGCATCCTTTTATCCATCCATTCATCATCCATCCATCCATCCATCAATCCACCTATCTACCTCTGTTTGTTCTCTCTGGAGAACCCAGACTGATACAACCTCTGATTATGACAGCTCTGGGGCTCCAGGTACTTCAACTGCAGGCCCCAAGCTCAGCTTGGTCCTCAGTATCTCCCACCTCCTCGCACCTCCAGAAATAGTGTCTCCAGCTATGCCGTTGCTCTCTCTCTGACACCCACGAATCCTTCTGAGGGCCTCGCTCCCTGGCTCTTCACATATCCATCCTACCTCCAAATCCTTCCACTTACACCCAGCTCCTTGCAGAGTCCTGATCTAAGCCCTCTCTCACCTGGGCAGTCACAGTCTTCCCCTTCTGGTCTTTCCACTCCCACTCCCAGCCCTCAATTCCTTCCCCTGCAGCCAAGGCCTCTGGGGATGCCTCTACTTGTGGCTTTCTATTGGTCTTATTATAGCGTCCTTGGTACACTTTCCATGGCTGCCCTGGTACATCCTTGCCATCCAGTCTTCCCCTCTGGACTCCCTCCATCTCAGCCTCCCTGCCTGCTTCTGACACTTGAACTCAGGCAGCTCACTCTTGCCTCAGCCTTGCCACATCTGTTCCCTTGCTTGGACTCTCTGGCCTCATCTTTCACCTGGCAATGCCTTGTTCTTTAAGATATCAGTTGATTGCTGTTTACTTGGAGATGCTCTGCAGGACCCCACACCCCTATCTAAATCCCCTCCATCATAATTTCTCCTCCTGCCCTTTACCCTTCCTGGTCCCACTGACCATACATATATTTGTGTGTGCCTGTGTGTGCATTTGTGCATGTGTCTATGTGTGTGTGCGTACCTGTGTGTGACCCCTGTTCCTCCATCAGACTGAGAGCTCCATGAGGACAGGGACTGTGTATCCTGTTTGTTGCATTTACAGCCAGAAACCCAATGTTTGGCACATAGTTGGTGCTTAATGAATATTTTCTGAGTGATCAAGGGGCCAAAGCTTATAAAAGCAGCAAGGGTGTGGGTGAAGGAGTTGTGACAGCTCAGGATGTCACCAGGGCAGGCTAGTGACAGGGAAAGAACATTTTGTCATGGAGGGCAGGCAGGGAAAGGACTTGGCTGTATTCCTGAGGAACAGGATGCCTAATCCCTCTGGGGGGCAACCCCTTTGCCTCAGGCCTCCGTGGGTCATGGCTCTCCAAATGCTCCTCTCCTCACCCCCTTCACCCGCCAGCTCTGTTCTCATCCCACTGTCTCCCACCCTGGACCTAGGTCCCATTGCTCCACTGAAAGGCTTCCCTCTCCTCTTCAGTTTGGCCAACTCCTATCAATCCATAAGATTTGGTCCAGGCATCACCTGCAGGAAGCCCTCCCTGACCATTGAGCTGAGCTGGATAGTCCTCTGGGTTCTCACTAGTGCTGGGGCTGCCTGATTACCAGTCTGCTCACATGAGATTGCTGACGAGTGTCCTTATGTCCTGCACAAGATGGTGAGCTTTGGATGTTGTGAGATCCTCAGGGAAAGTCTGGGATCTCAAGGACCAGGAAGGACAGGTAAAGGATGGGGCCAGACAGTCCCGGTAGGGTACGGTGTTTGATTTAACTCCAGTTCCTGGAGTCCTAACTTGTTCTGGAGAGTACTTTCAGGGCAAACCTTAATAGAGAAAGATTTGAAAACAGTGAGTAAGAAAGTGGGGTTAAGGGAAACTAGGTAAAAAATAGACGGAACTTGGAGCTGAGGTCCCGCCCCTGACCCCTGTCCTGGGTGGGGACACCAGCAGAGGGCAGCCCCACCTGAGCCCAGGCAGAAAGAGGAACCGGTCTGTTCCATGACACTCTGTCCACAGGATTATAAACAGTTGCTGAGAAGAGGTGTGGCTGTCCTGTCCTTCCAGATCCCATGGGGTGAGGAGCCTGACTTCACCCACACCCCACAGCAAACCACAACATCCCTTCCTTCCTGTCCCCTTATGGGGCTAGCCACAGAGGCCTCGGCCGGACCGTGGGGCCGGCACACAGAAGGCCTGGCCCATGGTGGGCGATGAGCAAGTGTTTCCTAGAAGGAACTCAGCTGGGTTCACGAAGAGGCATATTTTGTAACAGAAAAGTGACACATTATTTCATGGGGGAAAAATGCTACTGATAACCTTAAAAAAAAACCCAAAACACACTACCGGTTATTTCACCAGCAAAAATGGGTTTATTTGGGAATAGCAGAGAATTGCAAGGGAGAATCAAGAATGTAAGACAAAGCCATATGAGAGTCTGGGGAACAAAGGAGGAGAAGCTCTTTTATGGAGGAGAAGGGAGGGTAGGAGAGCTGTTCTAAACAGAAAGTCCATTGGATGAAACTGGAAGTACAAAGCATACTGGTTTCT
Source organism: Taxidea taxus jeffersonii (assembly GCA_003697995.1). Classification (NCBI taxonomy): domain Eukaryota; kingdom Metazoa; phylum Chordata; class Mammalia; order Carnivora; family Mustelidae; genus Taxidea; species Taxidea taxus. The sequence goes on from RCUC01109347.1 coordinate 16,440, forward strand.
CATTGGCTGGGTTGTGGCGGTGGCTGGACTGTAGCAGTCTCTCATTGGCTGAGCCGTGATGTCTCATTGGTTGGGCAGTGTCAGTGTCTGGGATGTGGCTATCTCTCATTGGCTGGGCTGTGACTCTCTCTCATTGGCTAGGCTGTGGCAGTGTCTCATTGGCTGGGCTACGGCAGTGCCTCCTTGGCTGGGCGGCGACTATCTCTCATTGGTAGGCTGTGACAATCTGTCACAGTCATTGGCTGGGCTGTGGCAGTGTCTCACTGGCTGGATTATAGCAGTCTCTCATTGGCTGAGCTGTGATGTATCATTGGCTGGGCAGTGTCAGGGTCTGGACTGTGGCTATCTCTCATTGGCTGGGCTGTGGCAGTGTCTCATTGGCTGGACTGTTGCTGAGGAAGGAGGAAATCTTCCTGGTCCAAAGTGCATCTCTTTCTGTTGGGTATGCAAATGATAGGGTTGGGAGCTCCCCGTTCAGGGCTCCCAAACCCGTTATAAAGGTTTCCTTCTATTAGTTTTCACCCTAGCATCTGCTTCCCAGGATACTGTTCTGGGGGAAGCCTTACTGTTTCAAGTCCCATCAGTCCGTTTGCTCTCTCCCCCCTCCATGCATGGCGGAGTCCTCAAATTGCAGGCACACCAGCAGGGAGCCCTGAATTCCTGCCCTCCCAGCCTTTCCTCCAGCCCACAGAGGGGGACAGACAATGCCTCAGCAAAGCGCACCCGGGTGCCTTCAACCTTCATGCACCACAAAGGGTCAGATAGGAAGGGACAGTTTCATGCAGGGTCTTTAACCATATCGCACCCTTTCGTGATAGTTGAGGTCCTGGCTTCAGAGGCTGGACAGTTTGTGATCCTGAGGCCCACGTACTTCTGGATGTCCAGGTCCAAGAGCCAAGGAAGACCTTTTCACTTGAACCACTTGGATTTGAGTTTGTTGTTGCTTATAATACCTTCAAGCCCCTAAATCATCAGTGTTTGTGACATCACCAAAACAAACAGGCTTAGAATGGTGACAGGCTCTCCCTCCAAATGGTGCATTGTTTGGATTGCTTCTGACTTAAGCAGCAGAATCATCTGGGGGGCCCTCACTGCTCACCCGCCATGCTTGGGGAATTCTGGGGAGCCTGTGGTTTACCTGACCCCTTGTGAGAACTGGGAAGAAAAGTGACACCACTCGACTCTACTCCAGACAAGACTCAGGGAGAAAAGGCTATCTCCCACATGTCAGGAAAACCCCTTAGAATTCAGCTCACTGAGAAAAGAAAGGAGATACATGCCACATGGGTGCTCCCTGGGTTTCTAATTTTCCATCCAGTGGGGTGAGTAGAAAATCATACAGACCAGAGTCTACGTTCAATTTATGAATAATTGACCACATCGTCCATACAGGCTCCTGAGGAAGAGCTCAGACCAGGGGTTCCACTTTGTAGCAAGGAAGTTGACACTGAACCCCAGACCGTGGGATCTTTTTCTGCCTCTAACTACATCTCTCCAGCTGATAGAATGGCCCATCCAAGGCTTGGTGTAGGACCATCCAGGATGCAGTATGTGCCCCAAGCCAACAGGTGGCACTTGGGGCCCGAGACCCAGGGCGGAAGCTTGACTGGTCCCTGCTGCTCCTTCTGGGCAACTTCAATGTAGTGTGGGCTGCCAGCTCTGTGCCTCAGCTGGGCTGGCAGTCCTGGTCCAGGATGGGCAGAGGGGATGGTGACATCCAGGGACAAATGACCTCTGCGACATTTGAGCTGCAGCTTGTTCCCGGGCCCATCACAGGCTATGGTCGAAGAATGGGAGGAATGGGGGGAATGGGAGAGCCTCAGGGAACTCGAGTGAGCAACCTAACCTACCCTTTAGACAGCAAACCCTCTGCTTTCCTGCACTCAGTGGGACAGAGACGAAGAGAGACAGAGACAGACACAGAAAGAGACTGAGACACAGAGAGACAGAGTGAGAGAGACACACACAGAGATAGAGAGAAGGACAGAGAGACACAGAGACATAGAGAGATGGAGACAGAGAGACTCAGAGACAGGGGCAGAGGGACAGAGTGGGCAGCCCTGGGCTCGGGTCTAGGAGCGGGGGCTCTGCGGTGGGCAGCGCTGAGAACAGATATGGGGCACTTTGGGCGGAGGGAGCTGACAGGCTCCTTGCTGGAGGCAGGTCCGGGGCAGACATCACTGGGGGCCGGGAGGATGAGCAAATTGACGGACTTAGTGGGGCTCTGGCTCCTGAGACACGGCCCTAAGACGGGCCTGGTCGAGTAAGGACATGGAGGAGCCCGGCTGTGGTTTGGTGAAGGAGGGTCCTCACTGTGCACCCTGGGGTCAGATCAGAACAGCACAGGCTGGGGGCCGCAGGCCGCATGGACCTGCCCGGCAGTGCAGACCTGGCCTCAGCTGCTCGCCTCCCCGGCACAGGCACTGAGCTCGTGGTTGAAGAACCTGGTTCGGAGATGTGATGGGGCCATGTGCCTGTGAAAATTCGGGGAACTGTACACCAAGGCAAAGGAATTGTTTTCTGTGTGTAAAATCTGTAAAAATAATAAAAGTGACAGCAAACAGCCATGCCCCCTGTGCTGGGCACATAGGCTTTGACTTATATTCCAGCCCTAACTCTGTGCAATGAGCCCTTGGAGCTGAAGGCAGAGAGCAGGGGTACCAGGGGGCCTGGCAAAGGTAGCCCAGGCCTTTGGACTAGAGCAAGGGAGGGCCAGCATGCCCCGGGGGTCTTCGCCAATCCCCCCCCGCCGTGCCTTTCTCGGGGTCTCCGGGCCCCTGCGTCACCTGTGGCTTTGCTGTGGGGCTTTCCTGAGTCCTTGCAAGAGGCAGCAATTGGGGCCGCCAGAGAGCCGGACTCAGCCCCTGCAGGGCCCCGCTGTGCTACCAGACCAAGATGAGCCTCCTGATCCTTCAGAGCCTCAGTTTACCCATCTGTAAAATGGGGATGATAACAGGGCGGTTGAGGGGGAATAAGACAGAAGAAGGGAGAACTACAGGGGCCTGAGCAATCAGGCAGGACCTGCCCTGATGAGCAGGACCTATAAGTTTTATATAATTGATTGATTGACTGATTTAAGAAGACTGGAACTCAAATGAACAGGCAGATGA